>BLSH010374551.1:183082-203832 GCA_018402905.1 Glandirana rugosa | reverse complement strand
TTTTGGGACCATTGGCATTTATACAGCGATCAGTGCTATAAAAATGCACTGATTACTGTGTAAATGTCATTGGCAGTGAAGGGGTTAACCTGCAGGGGGCGCGCTAAGGGTTAACTATGTTCCCTGGGCGTGTTCTAACTGTATGGGGGATGCCCTAACAGGGGAAGGGAAGTTATCACAGCCTTCACGTAAAGGAAGGCTGTGATCACAGCCCTTCCCCCTCACACAGAGCGGAGGTCCGTGTTTACATACACGGACCTCCGCTCATTCGCTCCGGGGGGGGGCATCGCGGGTGGCCGGCGGCAATCGAAGCCGCCGCACCCGCTCCCTGGCCCCCCCTGGACACAGTGAGCGCGCGGGCGCGCCTCCGGCGGCGTGCGCGCGCTCACTATACACGTTCCCGCAGCCGCCGTCGCATGACGGCGATTTGCGGGAACGTGCCACTTTGTCGCCGTCAATCGCCGATCGGCGGTCGGCAAGTGGTTAAATACAAATTCATATAAGGCTCACACATGATATGAGAATTATTTTTCTCATATATTTTTTTCGCTTTATATAGCATCATGAAGACCATCTAGGCAAAGTAGAGGCAGTCTGTGGATGTGCATTGTTCTCTCCCCTGGTGTGACTTCGGCACCGGGCGTCCAAGGCTTTTATATGGAGCACTGTAGATATGGTGGTAGGTAATACATTCTCAATTTCTCAAATTCGTGCTTTGTGCAAGGCATATTTACTGTGATATTCCTCAAACCATATCTATTTGTTTCTTTAGTAGAGCATTAATACAAGTGTTGGTTCACGCTAGTCCCTGAGGAAGCCACACAGGCGAAACATGTTGGACGTTACACGGACCTTCTCAGCACTGTAAAAACTTACATGTCAATGCTACACTATATATACACTGTATATGTGCATCCATTGTATCTGTTTAATTCTTGAATGCTACAATCTCAGAGAATTTTTTCTTCTCTGAGATTATTTGTTTGAATCAATAAATGTCAATGTTTTTAATCAAACACTATTTGTCTCACATTTGAAATTATGATTGCACCGCAATAGTCCCAACATCCCCTTCCCCTCTTTCCCCCAAGATTTCATATTTTTTAATATTATTTTTGATATAGTAAGTACGTGGCTCAGGGACAGGAGGGCAAGAAATTAAAATGGGCCGGCACACACACATGAAATTGACTCTCACAGTGACACAGACAGCAATGTGCAGCAGCACAGATGATGATGACAACTCACCGACATGACACCTCCCCGCCTGTGTCACAGTGACAGTCTCTCTCCATGCCACGTAGTCCCTTCAGTCCACTCCAGTCCAAACAGCACTGACAGTCCCACTCCTGGCTTGCCCTGCTCCGCTCGGCTCCCTTGCACCATGACATCACACGACAAACTCAGGCACAGCCTCCGCCAGACCCGCCCCCTGTTGGCCTCTGGCCGAACACACTGTAGCAGGCACTCAGATGGTCTCAGCTGGCTCCAGACCAGAATTGCGCATGTGCAGTTCTGAGCCGAGCATATATATGGGTGCTCTGTTCTTTACTTGGTCTTGAACATAGCCCCACTCCTGCTGACACCACCTAATTACCTTGGTCAGGGGGTTTCCCGACAGTCACACAAGAAAAATATACACACACATTGTGATAAAATAAACAACCAGGTTGTATTGATATCAATAAAGAAAAATGGTAAGGCAATTCAACTGGTTAGAGGGGTTAAATAACCGGTTCTGGACCAGCTCGCGTACATTTATTGCTGCAGAGTGGCTGGATATCGCGAATCGCCGTCTATAAAGGGCGGATCGCGCGTGCGCAGCTAGTGGGTGGGAGCTTGTCACCGGCAGCGCGTTCTCGTGCCCACCGCACTCTCCAGCAGTATGGCTGCGGGTTGGGTGGACTCAATGTCCGCCGGTTACCCGTGATCGCCTGGCACAGAAGGAAAATGGGGAACCGCCGATGTAAACGTGGCGGTTCCCCGATCTGTCATGAGGCATGTAGGAGATCTACTTATCCCTGTCACTGGGATCAGTTAGATCTCTTATGCCCCTGGCAGCCCAGCCCCCTCACAGTTAGAACACGCCTAGGGAACACAGTTAACCTCTAGATCGCCCCCTGCAGGTTAACCCTGTCACTGCCAATGACAATTACACAGTAATCAGTGGCTATTTCAATTTCTGATCACTGTATAAATGTCATTGGTCCCAAAAAAGTGTCAAAAATGTCCGACATGTCTGCTGCAATATCGCAGTCCCAATAAAAATCGCAAATCGCCGCCATTTCTAGTAAAAAAAAATAGTAAAAATGCCATAAATTAATTCTCATAGTTTGTAAACGTGGCAACTTTTGCGCAAACCAATCAATAAACACCAATTATGATTTTTTTTTTTTACCACAAATATGCGGAAGAATATATAGCGGCCAAAACTGATCAATAAATTTGTTTTTTTTTGTATTTTTTTTGGATATGTATTATAGCAAAAAGTAAAAAAAATGTTTTTTTTTTTCAAAATTGTCGCTCTTTTTTGTTAATAGCAGGGATCAGAAGTGACGCAGAGGGGATCATTTACCACCAAAAGAACGCTCTATTTGTGGGAAAAAAAGGACGTCGATTTCGCTTGGGTACAATGTCGCACAATTGCGCAATTGTCAGTTAAAACGACGCAGTGCCGAATTGCAAAAAATTGCTCTGTGGGAAATCCTTCCAGTCCTTAACTGGTTAATAGGCAAAGTGAATCAACACAGGAACAATACAGTACAGTGGCAGTAATGTACAAATTCACTTGTACTCATGGCTCGTTCCTCTGGGTGGCCAAGCCATGAGTACAAGTGAATTTGTACATAATTTTATTTGCTCCACTACTCCGGGTGGCTTCACTGATCAGGTGTCATGGTTTATATCAATCCGGCACCGGGTTTTGCTTCCTGTCGGAGCTGCTCGGTGTCATGAACCCATAGTAGCATTCGTGTCCTGTCTGTTTGCTTACATCTTGGCTGTGCACATCACCACCTGTGTGCTAAGTAGTCTCCCCTCAGTGTACTTCACCCAGTCTCCAATTAAGGAAACACTATATAAGACCATGTGCTGCTAGCCTCGTTGCCGATCAATATTGTGTTTGTTTTGTGTGTTTGCTTCTGCCATGTGCTCTTCGTTTATTCTCATGTACCGTTCTTGGCGTGTTCTTGACCTTCCTTGTCTGCTAGTGTCCCCGATCTCAGCTATTACTTGACCTTTCCTGTCTGCCTGTATCCCTGACCTTGGCTCTCCCACTGACCTTCCCTTGCTATCTTTCACTGCTGCTCCCTCTCCAGTTACCTGTAGCCTGCCGTAAGTGTGAGCTGGGGGACCCCGGGGGCCGCGACCTGGATCCAGTTGCAGCCATGTCCATCCTTACCACCAGAGGCTCTCGTGAACACCTGCTGGCTCTTAGACGCCATGTCCTGGGGGAACCTATGCTCTAGCTGCCTGTGCAATCTGTGTCAGGGTCCCAGCAGTCCTGCTTCCCTGCACCATCCTGATCTCTATTCGCAGCAGTCAGCTATAGGTCCACAAACTTATCGGTGAACTTCGCAACCTTAGCAGGTGCGCTTCCCACTTTAGCAGTGCCCATCTGTCACCTGACCCCAGGTGACTTGACACAATCGGGTTACTGCCAACCTGACCTGAGCCTAAGTATTATTTAGCATTTGCACCTGTTCGTTAGTGTTCGAGCAATGTGTCTCCATGCTGTAGCCAGACCTCCCTGTTTCCTGTGGTGTTTACTGTCACTTGAATTCACTTGTATTATGTGTGTTTGGTCGGTCTTGTCATTGCTCTCTATGTATTTTCTCTTGGTGCACATTTGTATTCCCTTTGGTTTCTGCCTGTGCATCCCTTTTTTTTCTGTTGCTGTGGGTGCTCTTCACGGCATTGTTTCTTGTCATTTTGCCTCCTTCCTTTGCTGGCACTATGCCTGCACAGGTGTGTTAGAGAGCCGCAACCTGGGGCTGCCTCACAGCACAACATCCACACCTGATAAAGACCAGGCGACTCCTTAGGTCCTGCAACTCTGAAACACCTCCATTTGTGTGTGGTCACACTGCACCTGCATCTTCTAGGACAGGTACCCTGGCACACTCGTTTAGTCGTTCCTACTGCTCTACTAGACCCAGAGTTTTCCAGTCCCGGGGTGTTCCAATCCTCAGATCATTACATCAGGGCCAGCAGCCAAGGACTACTCCATTGCACTATATTGCCACTGGGCTTTGCTACTGCTTGGCTTAGTGACAAACATTTATAAGGTTTCATGCAAAAATGGTTTACAAATTATAGTACAAAATTAGTTTGACATGATACATACTGTTGATGAAGACAAAAAATGGTGGGACCATTTTTGTCTTCTTCTACAATATGTTACACATAAAGGGATGTGGAACATACAAATAAGCCATTCCTTATGATAGCTGTTAATACAATATTACTACCACAGGATTAGCCGTAAAGGTCTTTTGTTTACGAAACGCGCTGAGAAATAACTTTCCAAGCTGGGGAACCAGTGTAAAGATCTTTATGAGTAATCCAGAGGAGGTAATATCATATGAAACACATTGTGGACTATGATTTGTACAGAATTTCTTTATCCAGATGCACTGTAATCATGTGAGCTACACTGTGACTATATAATACCACCCATGTGTTTTTTTGGAGTGTTTTTTCATTAATAAAAAAGTAAAGATTTGTTTAACATGTAAAAATGTTGTTAATGTTTAGTGAGATGTATTCTCAACAAAAGTTAACATTGGGTTTTTCTGGACTCTTTACATCTAAGAGTTCCCTGTCCACAAAGGGAAAACACTGCTGCACTATTCACCATAGACCTAGCAGAGTTGCCATCCAGTTAAAGTGAAAAAATGGGACAAGTGACAGAACAAACAAGTAATAAAATTATGTTACAGAGAGGCTCAGAAAAACAAAAACAATAATTTACTGATAGTTCCACTTTAACCCTTTTCCTCCTGCTACCCTGTTACCTGTGCACCCATTACATTGGTTACTCAAGGAAAATTCTCTACTTAAACATTCTACCTGTTGAACATTCTGAGACTTCTCTTTCAAGGAGCGTATGCTGAATACTAGCAATGACACGGTCACACAAAACTGAAAGGCAGCAATGAAGATGAGTAAGATGTTACTAATCACTTGGATGACCTGGAAGCAGACAATGGTAATACCGTTAGATAATACAGTGTAGTACAAGGATGGAGCTTCTCAAGTTCTCAAAAGCCACCAAACAAAAAAAAAATGATAATTTCATCTATCAATAAATGAATAAATGTAAAAATTACCAGAACATATTCTGGGTTAGTAACTGAAAAACATAAGATACACCAAAAGACAAACAGGCGGCACTCCATGGATATTCTTTGCTTGCAGTTTATTTCAATGCGGCATGTACAGCTACAGATGGATAAAGGTAGACGCGTTTCACTCGGTGCCTCCGAGCTTAGTCATTACCAACCGTAATGACTAAGCTCGGAGGCACCGAGTGAAACGCGTTGAAATAAACTGCAAGCAAAGAATATCCATGGAGTGCCGCCTGTTTGTCTTTTGGTGTATCTAAGTGAGCGGTGGCGAGCCGCGGCAGGCACCGTGGTCCATATCAGGCACAGGTCCGGACCTGGAGCAATGTATCCCTTTTTTCATACTGAAAAACATAAGTCAGGCAACTGGAATTTTCAGTAACTGACACCCAGAATTTTCTCAGGAAGGTTTACTTTATAGTGTATACATACCTCCCAACTTTTTGAGATGGGAATGAAGGACACCTATTAGCAAAAGTATGTAGATATAAGACACACCCCTTGTCATGCCCCCTTAAAGGAGAATTGTACAAAAAAAAAGATTAGGCAAGCCTACAAGTACTTTTTTTTACCACTACTATTTCTTTATACTGGCTTCTAAAATGTAAAAATGCAGCTGTTTAGAAATTGGATAGAAGATTTAGCACTGGGAAACACTTTTTGAAAGCTAAAAAGTGCATTTTATATACAACTATATAGATCAGATCAAATGAGGGACAAATGAGTTCCTCGAAATCAGGGACAGTTGGGAGTTATGTGTATATTCTGTATAGCCCAAACTATTTTTTTTTAATTGAGGGTTTTTTAATATTTTTTGCTCTATGTGTATTGTTGAGGAGATTTCCTCATACTTACTGTCCCAAAGACAAGAAGTGATTGGAAAACTCTACAAGGCAATATACTCTTTTAGACATCTGTCAACAGGTGTTCTGATGGAAGATCTATCTTTACTTCTTGTTCAAGTGTCGTCTCTAAAATTTTAGATTTCTTATCATATTCCATCTCGATGGTAGTGGTCACCGGGGCTTGACTTGAATGGGTTTGACACACGGTGCTGCCTGTCAAATTGACAAACCATGTTACAAGTGCTGCAGCCACGACGCAAAGTTTTACAGCTGTGGCATATGCATGGTCCTGTTTAGGTGTAAGCTATGTTTTATGTGCGGTGGGGGGATTGGTTGATAGGACTGCAGCTCAATTGCCTGTTTTTACAGCTCCCTAGCCACCAGAATGAATGAATGAAGCCTAAAGCTGGCCATAAAAGGATCAAAATTCAGAAGCTTTCAACGGGAATTGCCTGAATTTCTATGCATTTATGGCTGTTCCCATTTGTGAGAAGTCCTTCTAATGATTGACTTCTCGTGAATGGGCTTGCTGGAGAATTTTTATTTGATCACCGTTAGGCTGCAGCACTGATCAGTATATTCTGACAGTGACGGAGTCCCACTGTCAGAATACAATAACACAGCGTGAAGGATTCCTCCATCCACCTTGCTTATGTGGATAGGGGCATATATTGAGCTTTTCAGCTGAATTGCAATGGCCCTGACCTCTGAAGAGCTGATGGTGCACCTCAGGGTCAAGGGAAGCTGACAGTCATCCTCACGGTGTGGGTTACTAGGCATAGTAAGAGCAGATAGAAGAATTAAGTTGGGCGCCAGACACTTTGATAATGAAGAACAAAAGAGATTTATTTTTCTCTGGGGAGAGAGGGTTAGGACCAGGACACTCTTTAGGTAGGTGCAAAGTATTTAGCAGGCTCCGAGACTCTCTGAACAAGATTCTTGATGTAACTATAATGTCTCACAGGCTCTCCAACTGAACTTCGCCCAACTAGGACTATTCTGTTATGCATTGAACTTGTAATTTGGACTTCCACTCATATTGATGCACATACCATACTTGGTATCCCTGTTGTACAGATCTAGCTTCTGTCTCACAACTGCAGCTACACACGTTTTACACTCACAGTCTCTTGACGAAACTCCTTGGGCTTCCACTGCCACTGGGCCCCTTGTACTTCACACTGTAGACCACTGTGTTTCTCAAGTGTCCCCCACGCCAACCTGCTGGGTTCCCTCCTTGGTTTTTCAGCCCAATCGCTGAACTCTCTCTCTCTCCCTCAAGCGCCACCCCTTCTCACTGGGTTCCTAGCTTGACTTCTGCTGACGGTTTCCCACTTTTCCATTTGGCCCCGACACATGAAAACGGCTGCTCTGGTACTCTCTCTCAGACTCTGAACTTTGGCCTCCGATAACAGGCGTGTTGTCCCTTGAGGGCGACAGTTTCCCCTTTACCTCTGGCGCTGGTTCAAGCTTTGCTTCCGATGACAGGAATAGTTGTCCTCCACTAGCAACTCTGTTTCTTCACTTCCGACAAAGAGGGGTCCTCCGGCTGGTAGACTCACTGTAACTCGGTCACACCTCCGACATGAAGCCCAGACTTCTGCTACTGCTGCCTGTCCTGGGTAGGTCTCAGACTGCCTAGCAGCCAGGAACTCCCAGATAGGCCTCAGGCTTCTGGCCTATCAGCCGGGAGTCTTTAACACACGTCCACCCAGACAGGTGTCCAGGTATGGCAGAGGAGAGAGATGCACAAAACCCAGAGTTATGTAAAGAATTAGAAGACCCTCTAACAATTTGGCCAGGCCATTTACCACCCAGCAAAGTAAATTTAACAGCAGCCCTTTGTGGACCAGGGTGCTACACATCTTTTAAGGTTCTATGTGGTTAACCCAAAAAAGCAATAAAACTTCTGTAGTGTATTAATGTGCTTTTACTAAACATACACACTATTACAATGTGTTTTTACTAAACATACACACTATTACAATTATGGGAATACAATACAAGGCTGACAGATATAGAGTATCTCACAAAAGTGAGTACATCCCTCACATTTTTGTAAATATTTTATTATATCTTTTCATGTGACAACACTGAACAAATGACACTTTGCTACAATGTAAAGTAGTGAGTGTACAGTTTGTATAACAGTGTAAACTTGCTGTCCCCTCAAAATAACTCAACTCACAGCCATTCATGTCTAAATCACTGTCAACAAAAGTGAGTACACCCCTAAGTGAAAAATGTCCAAATTGGGCCCAAAGTGTCAATATTTTGTGTGGCCACCATTATTTTCCAGCACTGCTTTTACCCTCTTGGTCATAGAATTCACCGCTTCACAGGTTGCCACTGGAGTCCTCTTCCACTCCTCCATGATGACATCACGGAGCTGGTGGATGTTCAAGACCTTGCGTTCCTCCACCTTCCATTTGAGGATGCCCCACAGATGCTCAATAGGGTTTAGGTCTGGAGACATGCTTGGCCGGTCCATCATCTTTACCCTCAGCTTCTTTAGCAAGTCAGTGGTCATCTTGGAGGTGTGTTTGGGATCATTATCATGTTAGAATACTGCCCTGCGGCCCAGTCTCTGAAGGGAGGGGATCATGTTCTGCTTCAGTATGTCACAGTACATGTTGGCATTAATGGTTCCCTCAATGAACTGTAGCTCCCCAGTGTCGACAGCACTCATGCAGCCCCAGACCATGACACTCCCACCACCATGCTTGACTGTAGGCAAGACACACTTCTCTTTGTACTCCTCACCTGGTTGCCACCACACACGCTTGACACCACCCGAACCAAATACATTTATTTTGGTCTCATCAGATCACAGAAAATGGTTCCAGTAATCCATGTCCTTAGTCTGCTTGTATTCAGTAAACTGTTTGTGCGCTTTCTTGTGCATCATCTTTAGAAGAGGCTTCCTTCTGGGATGACAGTCATGCAGATCAATTTGATGCAGTGTGCGGAATATGGTCTGAGCATTGACAGGCTGACCCCCCACCCCTTCAACTTCTGCAGCAATGCTGCAGCACTCATACGTCTATTTCCCAAAGACAACTTCTAGATATGGCCCTGAGCATGTGCACTCAACTTCTTTGGTCACTTATGGTAAAGCCTGTTCTGAGCGGAACCTGTCCTGTTAAACTCTTGGCCACCGTACAGCAGATCAGTTTCAGGGTCTTGACAATCTTTTTATAGCCTAGGCCATCTTTATGTAGAGCAACAATTCTTTTATCAGATCCTCAGAGAGTTCTTTGCCATGAGGTGCCATGTTGAACTTCCAGTGACCAGTATGAGAGAGTGAGAGCAATAACACCAAATTTAACACACCTGCTCTCCATTCCCACCTGAGAACTTGTAACACTAATGAGTCACATGACACCGAGGAGGGAAAATGGCTAATTGAGCCCAATGCAATTTCACTTAGGGGTGTACTCACTTTTGTTGCCAGTGGTTTAGACATTAATGGTTGTGTGTTGAGTTATTTTGAGGGGGCCGCAAATTTACACTGTTATACAAGCTGTACACTCATTACATTACATTGTAGGAAAGTGTCATTTCTTCAGTGTTGTCACATGAAAAGATATAATAACATTTTTACAAAAATGTGAGGGGTGTACTCACTTTTGTGAGATACTGTATATACAACAAGCATGCACACACACTACCTATCCTTACTAGCGAATGAGCATGAATAATGGCCTGTGTGCAACAGGGGCATCACCAGGGTGTGGCTATTGAGGCTACAGCCCCGGATCTAATCTCCATAGCCCCGAGTTTCAGGTATCTAACATGAGAGTCGCGAGAGGGCGGCTTGACAGAGCCGCGTGCGGCCTGAGGATCAGAAGTGAGCGAGCAGGGCAGGCAAGCAGAGATGACATCATCTCTCTCTGCCCACCATGCATCACTGCATGCCGAACCTGGCCTCTGCAATGTCGGAGGTGTGGTGGGGAGCAGAGAGATGACATCATCTCACACTGCCCCCACATCACCTCTCTCCTGTGATGTAAGGAGTCACTCTGCTGGGGGCACCTGTGATGTTAGGAGGCACTCCGCTGGGGACACCTTTGATGTAAGGAGGCACTCCGCTGGGGACACCTGTAATGCAAGGAGGCACTCCGCTGGGGACACCTGTGATGTAAGGAGGCACTCCACTGGTGACACCTGTGATGTAAGGAGGTACTCCGCTGGTGGCACCTGTAATGTAAGGAGGGACTCTGCTGGAGGCACCTGTGATGTAAGAAGGAACACCACTGGGGGCACCTGTGATGTAAGGAGGGACTCCACTGGGGGTACCTGTGATGTAAGGAGGGACTCCGCTGGGAACACCTGTGATGTAAGAAGGAGCTCCGCTGGGGGCACCTGTGATGTAAGGAGGGACTCCGCTGGGGGCACCTGATGGGTAGAGGCACTCCGCTGGGGACACCTGATGGAAGGAGGGACTCCGTTGAGGGCACCTGATGGAAGGAAGAACTCTGCTGGGGACACCTGGTGGCATCTGGCGGCAGGTTACAGTGTCAAGTGACACATCATCTCTCTCTGCCTGCCATGCATCACTGCTCTTCCACCCTCAAAGCCAAACCTGGCCTCTGCAATGATGTTGGTGTGGCGGGGAGCAGAGAGATGACATCATCTCACACTGCCCCCACATCACCTCTCTCCTGTGATGTAAGGGGTCACTCTGCTGGGGGCACCTGGGATGTAAGGAGGCACTCCACTGGGGACACCTGGAATGTAAGGAGGCACTCTGCTGGGGACACCTGTGATACAAGGAGGCACTCCACTGAGGACACCTATGATGTAAGGAGGCACTCCGCTGGTGACACCTGTGATGTAAGGAAGCACTCCGCTGGGCACACCTGTGATATAAGGAGGGACTCTGCTGGGGGCACCTGTGATGTAAGAAGGAATTCCGCTGGGGGCACCTGTGATGTAAGAAGGAACTCCGCTGGGGGCACCTGCGATGTATGGCGGGACTCCACTGAGGGCACCTGATGGAAGGAGGGACTCCGCTGGGAACACCTGATGGAAGGAGTGACTCCGCTGAGGGCACCTGATGGAAGATGGGACTCTGCTGGGGACACCTGATGGAAGGAGGGACTCCGCTGGGGGCACCTGATGGAAGAAGGGACTCCGCTGGGGGCACCTGATGGAAAAAGGGACTCTGCTGGGGACACCTGATGGAAGGAGGGACTCCGCTGGGGGCACCTGATGGAAGGAGGAACTCTGGTAGGAACACCTGATGGCATCTGGTGGCAGGTGACAGTGGCAAGTGACACGCTCAGGGCTCCCACTAATTTTGCTTTATGGTGAGTTAAAATATTTAATTTTACTTTACAATGTAATAATAGAAATAATGCACTTTAATCATCCTCAGTCCTGAAACCATACCAACCATGGTGCCAGGATGATTGAAGCGCCAACACCAGGTGTTTGGAGTATCCTTATCTGCCGATTGTTAAACTTTCTGGAATACACATATTGCTATTGTGGTGTAGGATCTGGGCCTGCTGTCCCTCCATCCCTCTTTCTTTCTTTCCTTCCTTTTCTTCTCTCTCCTTCCCTCCTATCTCTTTTTTTCTTCCTCCATCCTTGTTCATCTCAGACTCGAGCCACACCCATCAAACCACGCCCATTTAAGCCACACCCACTATTTGTTTTAGACCATGTCCAATTTTCTCAGTGGCGCGCTCCACGGGCCGCATTTATTTGGGCTGGGGCCCCTGGTCTTTTCCCCAACTAGCAATGCCCCTGGTGTACAATAAGAAAATGCTAGAAGTTACTTAGCTTATGTTCCTATAATTTAGGTAGGTATAAAAAGGAAG
This sequence comes from Glandirana rugosa, assembly GCA_018402905.1. Taxonomy (NCBI): domain Eukaryota; kingdom Metazoa; phylum Chordata; class Amphibia; order Anura; family Ranidae; genus Glandirana; species Glandirana rugosa. The sequence continues at coordinate 191,814 of BLSH010374551.1, read as the reverse complement.
CAAAAGGGTGACACAAAAACAGAAATAGGCTTCAGGAGGAACATCAATGGCCTACACCTATAGCAAGGGCAAAGCTGCACAGTTTGTTTTTCTCCACAGGGGCCCCTTGCCTGCTTAGGCAGTTTTTTTTTGTAAAGATGAACTAACCTTTAAATGCTTACAATTGTGTGGTGATTTGTTTTCATTTTTTTTTATCAGCTTCTGATTAAAAAAGTGAATGCATAGAAAAGGCTTGTCCACAGCAGTCCACCACCAACCGTTTGGAACGTTTTCTCAGCTTTTAGCAACTAGATGATTGAATATGGGTGGGAATTAGTTGAATTTTTTTGGACTACCATTGTGGTGGTATTGATCAACTTAGTTTCAGTATTACTGTCATTGAAAAAGAAGAAACAGCTTAAATTGCAAGTTGCAAATTTTTGGCCAACAATCAGTTGAACAGTTCTGACCGATTGTCTTACAGCTGAAAGCTTATAGAAAGCTTCTGCAAATTTTATAAAGATGTAACATATTTAATTCCTGACACTGACTGAACCACCCAGCTCTGGCCACACATTAACATCTCATTCCCCTTTTAGACAATTGCTGCAATACATTCAGCCTCTGAAAATAAGCATGCTCCTGGAACAATAGAAAAATGTATACAATTTAAAGGTTCAATAACCTAAATCAATAAAACAGACAATGTACTCACATAGATGGTGTCTTGGTAAAGAGAACAGGGTTGTGTATAGCAGGGCCCGTAAATGTTATAGTATGTAAGAAATAAGTCAGAAATGGCCAAACCAATCTCAAGGACAGAAACCAAAGCTGATATTGCATTTGTGGCCAGAGCCCCTCTGATCTATAGAGAGGAAAGATAAGAGAGAATAATGTGATGTTCATATCTGGTTCATCCAGTGACTGGAATTTTTAGATTATAGTAAATAGTTTGTGCTTGTTTTACTATTTGCTTTATTATTGTTTGGAGAGTCAACTGAGAACAGAACTTACCTTACCTTCTCGCTAAGGTGTTAGTTTACGAAGCAGTGAAAAAAATGCACTGCTCCATTCTCTGGCATTCATAGGAGGAGATTGTTCTCCTCTGGGTGCCAGTTTATGAACCCGTGTAGATTGCTTCCCCTCTTGTGAAGTGAATTGATCTACAAACGGTTCAAACAGCAGAGAATGCCCCCTGATACTGGAATCTCGTGAGACATAATGAGATTACAGTACCAGAAATTCACTGAAACACAGAGATGTCGGTTTATTAAGCAGTGATAAATTATCACTGCTCAGTAACGAACATTCTCGGAGGAGACCGCCCACCTAGTTAATAAAATTATTAGCCCCCCCCCCTACACTATATAGTAATTTTGAACCACCACGCACATCAAAAATTCTGCCAACATCCCATTATGAGTATTTGGAAAGATCTAATGTCATGAACACTGTGAATAGCAGTCTGTAATGTTGTATATGTATTTTAGAGAATCTGACTTGGATATACATGATCGCCCCTGAAGAAGGGTATTATATCCAGAAACATGTAGGATATTTGTCCAAGAAGACATCAGCTTCAAGTTATGTTGTATCTCTGTTGAAGATTTTCTGTGCTTATGTATTGCAGTGTATGTACCTTGTTGTTTTTAAATAACGATTGTATGTAACCTACCGATGGTACACCTTTTTATTCTTGTACAAATAAACTCAAATTCTTTTATGAATCAGTTTCTTTATATAAAACTGCCGTCAAAAGTCCCAAAAATGTACTGGGGGAGTACTTTCCAAATACCCTACACTATATATGTATATATAAACACTCGTCTGACCGAGAAAGAAGGAAGTCAGTAATCTTCCTCCTTACCCCAGGATTCCCTCTTCAGCCCCCCAATTCACCACCTCTGAGCTGGTAAATCGGGGAGTGTAAATTCTGACACAGATCGCCAGTTAAGTGCTGAGATCGCAACTTCATAAACTGGCCGTTTCTGTGTTTGTCAATCACAGCTTCTCCATGTGTGGAGATCATCAGAACAGATTCTCTCCTGATTATCTATGCTTCATAAATCGAAAATGAACTGTGATCAGGGGTGATCCTGGGGATCACCACTGATCACAGTTTCATAAACGGATACCATAGTATTGGATGTAAACAGGATCTGTTACCTCCTTGCTTCATGTTTGTTTCAGTATATCAGAAAATAATAAAACATTATATTATGCAGTCTATTACTGCAAATGTGTGTCTTGTGTCTCCTCGTTCTTTTCTTTTCTTCTTATTTACCTCCATTTCTACTTTTCATTCCATCCCCTCCTTCCTTTTTCTTCCCTAATGTGTGTGTGGATGACAACACTGAACTGATAGAACCAAAGTATGGTATTTGATGGATATATTTATGGGGAACGTCTTTTTTCTGGGGTTTGATACCTACATGGTAGTGGACTGTACGATCTTGGGCTGCTGCCTCTCTGATACAACAGTGAGGATGTTTCAGCAGGAGACACTTCGTTGGGTATAGACCAGAGCCTGGTAAGAAAAGGTTGTCTAACTCGAAAGTTTATTTGAGAAGTTTATTGAAGGTAACAGGTTTAGTCAACATGTTTCAGGAGAATTACACTGCATCCCATTCACAGGACTCCAACACTCTACAGTCACAAGCAGTGCCAAAAATTTTATACAAGTGCAATTTAAGCCTTTTTGCTGTTCCAAATAATCTAGAAATTCAGCCCTGAGGAAGGGGGATGCAATTTCCTTGAAAAGCCTTGGATAACCTGTTACCTTTAATAAAGTTCTCAAATGAACCTTCAGGTGAGAGATTTTTTTTACCAGGCACTCCTGTAGAACCAACCAAGAGTCCTTCCTTCCCTCTCTTCCTTCTGTCTTTTTCTTTCAACTTTCCATTCTGCTCTCTTTCCTTCCTATCTTCCTTTGCTGTTTTTCTTTCTTTTACTTTCCTCCTTCCAAATTTCTGCCCTGCTCTCTTTCCGTCCTGCTCCCCCTTTTTCAACCTCTATTTCTTCTGAACTTAGATTCTATGAACCTACCAGACAATGAGATGCTTTTGCTGCTGCTGCCACTGCCAGCGATCCTGAGATAATGTACTGAAAAACATTAAAGAAAATATATATATATATATATATATATATATTCCAAATATATATAACCAATTCCGTAAAAGTCCACAGTATTCTAAATACAGCTGAGCCTCTACATCAGAAAGGAATATTAACCAATGTTTACAAAAATGTTTACAAACCTAAAATTATATATCCATTTCCACTTTGAGTTTCAGTTATTTCTAGCCTGCTACTATTTAACTGAATGATCTTGAAGTGTGTATATTTAGTAACGATTCCCACACATTTACTTCCTTGAATTCTGTGGCACGCATTCACTATGTCCTGTAAGTAGGCACTGCTGTGTCACACATTTCAAAGAGTCTGCCTTATGAACTACAGAGGTTCTGAGAGGAGGAGTTTCAGGAGGCGGAGTTAATACAGAAATCACTGATTGCTGGCAGCAAGGTACCATGGGATATGTAGTCCTTAGAAATTGAAAGTGAACAGCAGAGGGGAAGCTGCAAAATAAGCAGCGAGTCCACAAAATTGTGAATAGAGATGACCAGCAGACAAATAGAACTCACAACATGAAAGGAGATTTTATAAGTAAGCTTATACTGGATTTGCAAAAATAAAAAAAAATGTATTGTTATTACAATAGTGATGGTATAAAATAAAAGTGTATGCTGTGACCATAAGAAGAACCTTAAGAAATGTAGCATCTTCAATTTCCTATAAAATTCACAGAATGCTGTATCTAGAATTCAAAGTTACGTCATCACATAGTTGTATAGTTATTCAGGTTGAAAAGAGACACTAGTCCATCTAGTTCAACAAATAGAAAAAATCCATACAGTATATACAATCCTATATCTGCAGTTGATCTAGATGAAGGCAAAAACAAAACTAAAACAATAAAGCATGATCCAATAAGCTTCAGAATTTGGATTACGGGTATTACTTAACAACCCTTTTGGGATTTAAAAATCAAAATACTGATGTTAAAATGATAACTGTTGGAATATGTTGGCATTGTATACCTCTTAAGCTGGCCATACATTAAACAATGTTCTTGTACAATTTTCCTTTAGATTTACCAAAGCCATATAACATGAGGTTGAACAAGCCCTTGCACTACATAGTTGAAGGTAAATCTAAATCTAAAGGAAATTGAATAAGAAAATTGTATAATGTATGGCCAGTCATGGTGCTCATTTAGAAGCCAACTTACCTGACCTGATCAGCAACCTGATTTAAAAACAGACTGACTCTGAAATCTTACCACCATAGGCCTGAACCTTTAGGACTGGCTTAATTAACTATATACAAAACCAACCATAAAAACACAGCAAGATAATGGCAAAAACTTACAAAGATTCCTCCCCAATATCCAATGAAGCTCCAAGCTACGTTTGATGTAAATGAACTCAGTGTACAAAGCACAATAGTTTCCACTGCAAACTGAACACAACCCAAAGGGATTTGGATTGCCTATGAAAGAAAAAAAGAGTTAACGACACAATTAAAATGTGTTTAACAACTTCATTACAGGACACTTACACTCCCTTCCTGCCTAGACCACTTTTCAGCTTTCAGTGCTCTTACACTTTCAATGGCAATTACTCAGTCATACAACACTGTACCCAAACAAAATTTTTATCATGTTTTTCACACAAATAGAGCTTTCTTTTGGTGGTATTTAATCACCTCTGGGTTTTTTGTTTTTTATGTCATAAGTGAAAAAAGAGCGATTTTTTTGGGGGGAAATAACACTTTTTTTAGTTTCTATGATAATATTTTGCAAATAAGTAATTTTTGTTTATAAATTTGGACCAAAACCTATACTGCTACCTATCTTTAGTAGAAATAACCCAAATAAGTGTATATTATTTGGTCTGTGTTATATTGTCTACAAGCTATTACACAAAATTGTCATAACAAGTAGTTATTTGCCACACACAGCATATGCATACTTCCAACTACACCCCAAAATACATTCTGCTACTCCTCCCGAGTATGGTGATACCACATGTGTGAGACTTTTTCACACCCTAGCCAAATACAGAGGCCAAACATGCAGGTGTTCTAGAAGCAGAAATTTCACATCTAATTTCCTAACGACCTATTACACCTTTTAAGACCCTGGAGCAACAGGACAATGGAATTACCCACAAAATGATCCAATTTTAGAAAGCAAACACCCCAATGTATATTCTATGAGACATTATGAATCTTCTGAAAGCAAACAACAGAAAGAAGCCGGCAACACTGAGATCCTTGCAGTGTAGTTTAATGGTACATCAGAGTGATAGTAAAACAATACCGCTGACCGGTTTGGGCAGAAGCCTCAGTCGTAGCTAGTTTAAAACAGATATGGCAAGAAATAAATATGTCCACATCAACAGACTCCACCTATGGACAATTGGCATATATTATTAATCACACATGTCATTAAGGTGAATGGTAATTACACTAGTGCCAAAAGAAAAAAGGGGAAAGAAATCCAAGATATATAACCAAGATTTCACGATTTAAAAATTAAAAGATAGTGTGGGAGAAAAAATAGAGCATTCTATATAAGATGTTGAACTTTGTTCTCCCAACAGGGAAGAAAAATTGTCACACAAAATATAACAACAAAATAAATGTAAAAGTTGTTCTTAAACATGTTAAATCAAGTTATAAAAATTGACCAAAGATATGTCACAGAAGAAAACTCTGTGGAAACAGGAGACAAGTGCAAATGACAATGTATACATATATATGTAATATATATGTAAATACGATGGTATTATTTGAGGAAAAGATCCACATCCCATCTGTGGTTCATGCCTGTGGGGGAGCGTGTCCCCAACAGAAAAATCCACTTGACTTCCTGTTCCAGGAGCCTTCTGCGCATATCTCCTCCACGCACCGACATTCTAATTCTTTGAATTGCAGAGAAAGAAAAAGAGTCCATGTTACCCTCATGTACATATTTAAAGTGCCTTGATACATTGGAAATCTTTCTCTCATTACTATAAGCAAGCAGCGGCTGCTCAATAAGGGGGGCTAGGGCGCGGCCTCCCCGCTGGGAGAGAAGAAAAAAAAAGTCAGCCCGACCCCCTAAAGGAGGTGCCGGTATATTGACATTTTTTTTATTTTTCTTCGGCTCCTTGCTATCAGCTGACAGCAAGTAGTGAGCCTATTGGTCAGTCCTAAGTGTCTATGTATGTGCGCTGAAGAGGCACACATACATAGATTAATTGGCTGCCCTGAGGTGGTGACTGACCGTGATTGCTTATGTCACAGTGCGGTGGGCGGGAGCAGATCGAGAGTGGCTGCATCCCCTGACTCGAGGAACAAGGTACTATGCTGTCCTGTGTACCATACTGGCTCCCTGTGTTACAACACTGGCTCCCTGTGTTACCATACTGGATCTCTGTGTTACTATACTGGCTCCCTGTGTTACATACTGGCTCCCTGTGTTACTATACTGGCTCCCTGTGTTACATACTGGTTCCCTGTGTTACTATACTGACTCCCTGTGTTACATACTTGCTCCCTGTGTTACCTACTGGCACCCTATGTTACTATACTGGCTCCCTGTGTTACATACTGGCTCCCTGTGTTACTATACTGGCTCCCTGTGTTACTATACTGGCTCTCTGTGTTACTATACTGGCTCCCTATGTTACATACTGACTCCCTGTGTTACTTACTGGCACCCTATGTTACTATACTGGCTCCCTGTGTTACATACTGGCTCCCTGTGTTACAATACCTTTGTACTGGCTCCCTGTTTTACAATACCTGTGTTCTGGCTCTCTGTGTTACAATTCCTGTGTACTGGCTCCCTGTGTTACAATTCCTGTGTTCTGGCTCCCTGTGTTACAATACTGGCTCCTTGTGTTACAATTCCTATGTACTGGCTCCCTGTGTTACAATTCCTGTGTACTGGCTCCCTGTGTTACAATTCCTGTGTATTGGCTCCCTGTGTTACAATACCTGTGTACTGGCTACCTGTGTACTGGCACCCTGTGTTACAATTCCTGTGTACTGGCTCCCTGTGTTGCAATTCCTGTGTACTGGCTCCCTATGTTACAATTCCTGTGTATTGGCTCCCTGTGTACTGGCTCCCTGTGTTACAATACCTGTGTACTGGCCCCCTGTGTTACAATTCCTGTGTACTGGCTCCCTGTGTTACAATTCCTGTGTACTGGCTCCTTGTGTACTGCCTACAATATCTGTGTACTGGCTCCCTGTGTACTGCCTACAATACCTGCATACTGGCTCCCTGTGTACTGACTCCCTGTGTACCTGCTACCTGTGTACTGGCTACAATACCTGTGTACTGGCTATCTGTGTACTGGCTACAATACCTTGTACTGGCTACCTGTGATGCTGAGCTGTATACTGTGTCCTGTGATACTAAGCAGTATACTCCTGACACAATATGTGGAATACAGGGGATGGAGTGGGTGGACTCTATAAGGATTGGGGCTTATGAAAAATAGGAGGGGTCAAAAAGGAAGGGCGGGGCCTGGCACCCCCCCCCCCCCATCTTAAAAATTCAGCAGCTGCAACTGCTATAGGCTACTCTATTGTAATGCTTGCTAATTCTTATGTGAAGGGACCTGGTGGTACATCCCACATACTGTAGTTTGCACTGGTCACACTATCAAATAGAATTGAAAGAAAACCCAAATGCTCATCCAAAAGAGGAGAACTATCCACCACATCCCATAATGTAAACAAAGTATTACAAGAACAGCCCCAAGGGCATTTTAAGGGTGGAAGTTCAATCCAAATAGGGTACTACAGTATATAAAACATATGAAATTTTAGTAAAGTATATTAAAAGATATTCAGTCAACAGCTGGAGATTTGCATGTAAAACCAAGTAGACTATACATACAAAGGAAACACCACAATGCAATACTTATACAGAAAGACAAGAGGGGCCTCTGGTATAGGGCCAGCTCTCAAGCATAGCTGTAAGGTCCCGACATGTTTTGAAAAGAGATTTGTTGTTTATCTACTTTAGGGGAAGTTGAGCAATGCAGACAAAACATTTCTAAAGGAAAAATAGTGGTGCATTATGTCACAGTACAAAAATAGTAATGTATATAGTACACGCCATATAGATGTGGCAAGAATCTGTATATAACAGCATATAGACAAATACATATTCAAAGAATACAGAGGATAAAAAATATGTTCATGTATGGATGTCACCACAGAACAAACTGGGATAATTACCCGTATGTAGAGTTGAGCGAACACCTGGAAGTTCGGGTTCTGCTGGTCCGTCCGAACTTCGGGACAAAGTCCGGGTCCGGGTCCGGACGGAACCCGAACGATCGCACGGACCTAGCAAGCCCAAGGCAGGCCTGGGCCTGGGCCTGAAACAGGGCTTCAAGCCTGCCTGGTCGTCTTGGGCTTGAAGGTCCACAAGCGAGTTGAGATGTATGCCCATTAATAGGGTCAAACAAGACACCACTGTAGGTATGTACTTGTATAAAAAATAGGAGACATAAGAAACTTATACATAAACAGATATACGACAATATATGTCTAAGAACGGTGTAGATATACCGCACATGATATATGTAATGATAAAAACATGACACTGTATTACGTGGTGATAAAAAGGAAATCTTTACAAAACAGACGTAACGAGTTGAAGGGGATTTCATCTATTTGTTGTTTAG
>BLSH010374551.1:154508-169268 GCA_018402905.1 Glandirana rugosa | reverse complement strand
GTCTCAATTCTGTCCAGGAGAAACGAAGATGATCTGGATTAGGTCCTCACCTGGCTGCTGAACTGCCTAAGAATAACCAACAGCCAGAAAGGCCAGATCATGGCCTGAAATGATCTTCCAATTGAGGTTATTCCTTAATGTGGGTTAGGCCCCTTAAATTGGTGATAACACAATGGCCCTTATTGAGTGATGAGGGGGAGCAGCAGAAAAGATGAGCCAGGGTCAGTGTCCCCACTGCATGCTGCGGCTCTAAGGCCCAAGCCACGGCCTCGCGTTAGGGGATGGCCGGACGCAAGTGATCCAGGAAAGTGGAGATGGACTGTGGGGTACTGCTGATGTGCTTCCCGTGAGCCCTCTCCTAGGGCCAGCTCAAAATTTCCCAGTGGCTTTCCTATATTTGCGGGAGCTTGTTTCCCGCTGATGCTGACACTCCTGGACCGACCGGAGGCGCTCAGGCCCAAGCCGCGGTCTCGAGTAGAGGGAAGACCCGGCGTGCGCCAAGCTGCCGATCGGGAGCCACCCAAGGACTGCTAGAGAGGCTCTCCTCCAAGGCTTCCCCACGGGTGTGTCAGAGAGGGGATCCGGGCGCTGGATCTGTCTGACGGAGGTCCGAAAGGCCGGTACGGAGCGGAGCTAGAAGCTTAGGCAGCCATCTCCGACTCCCCGCACATGCGCACTCAAGGGTGATTACTTTTAATAGCCATTCAAACCTTTGTGTCAACTTGTGTGCATGTTATCATGCCAAAATCACCAGGGTATGTAAACTTTTGATCATTTACGTCATTTAGGTAGTTTCTGTTGTCATTATGATTTAAAAAAAAGTAAACATAGTTGATTGATAATAAATGACTTCATCCAAATACTAACCATGAGTGAAAGAAATGTTTTTGTGTTATCATTCATATTCGCTGAAAATGGCCAAGAAGTCAAAAATTCTGCCAGGGCATGTAAACTTATGAGCACATCTGTATAAAATAGTAAGTAGTACTGCCATAGCTGAAAAGGTGGGCATACGTTACAAGTGTAACCATATAGTGAGATGAACACATAAAAAAGCCTACCTGGTTCAATACAGCTCCAACTCCTCTGCAAGTTGCACCAGTGGGTACGGGTGGGCGTCCGGAGAGTGAATGTCGGCATGCCCATCCGCAATCCACTATCTAATATACCCCAGCTGTGGGTGGGGTAGTAGATCTCAAAAGACCGGTCCGGATCTGCACCGTATATTTATTGATCCCTGTAAGATCAACTTCCATCTTTTACCGGTCCTTGTGAGCAGTCTTGCTGTGACCAGATGACAACCCTTTATGGCTGGGCCCCTAAGCTCCTTTTTGCTACAACTGCTCGGGTGGCTTTTGGTGCAATGGTGATATTTTGAATTTGTAGATTTATGCTTATACATACCGGTAAGTATCCCAGTTTGGTCTGTGGTGACATCCATACATGCACATATTTGTTATCTTCTGTATTCTTTTAATATGTATTTGTCGATATGCTGTTATATACAGATTCTTGCCACATCTAGATGGCTTGTACTATATACATTACTATTTTTGTACTGTGAAATAATGCACCACTATTTTTCCTTCAGAAACGTTTTGTCTGCAATGCTCAACTTCCCTTGAAGAAGATAAACAACATGTTTCGAAACATGTCAGGACCTTACAGCTATGCTTGAGAGCTGGCCCTATACCAGAGGCCCCTCTTGTCTTTCTGTGTATAGTCTACTTGGTTTTACATGCAAATCTCCAGCTGTTGACTGAATATCTTTTAATATACTTTAATAAAATTTCATATGTTTTATATACTGTAGTACTCTATTTGGTTTGAACTTCCACCTTTAAAATCCCATTGTGGCTGTTCTTATAATCCACTCTATCACATAAAGTACATATTTTGTGCTACAATTTATAAAGTCTTTAATAGGAAATGTTTTGCCATTGTGGTATGAGGTGACAGACTTGTGATTTTTATTGTGTTTGTCACAGTATCTACAGGTATTCAAACCACAATTATACGAACCGTTTGTACTGAGCCAAGTTTTGGATGTGGTTATGGTCTGGTACAAGCTAGGTGACAGTGAATTTCCCAAGGTCGGGCACGACATTAGGAGAAATTGCAACCATTGGAGAGCACATCTATTAAATCCTTGTCACCATAAAGGATGGGAAGATGTCTATTAACAATGTGCTTAATCTGGTTAAATTCTTTAGAAAAAGTGGCGACAAAAGTAATACATTGATAGTCCCTATTCTTTCTAATGTTTTTAGAGGGTCCAATAGTTTTACTCCAATTGTGAATTAGACTATTCCCATCCCTCTTTGAGGCAATACCAATGGCTCTATTTATTTGCCACTCCTGATAGCCTCTATTTCTCAAACTTATTGAAATGTTAAGACATTCTTGTTGAAAGTCACCAGGGGTGGAGCAGTTGCATTTGGCCCTAATGAATGCACCCAATGGGATGGAACAAATATTATGAGGGGTGTGACAATTTCCCCTGAGTGTGATATGCAAGAAGTCAATGCTAGTCTTATTACTCAAGTATGAAAATTCAAGGTTGAGGCAATTGTCATTCAGATATGACATGAAGGGCAGAATCAGTGTGGTCCCAAATAGGAATAAAATCATCCATGTACTGCCCATACCATTGGACATGGGGTGCATAGATATTTTGATGTGAAAAAAGGAAACATTCCTCCCACCACCCCATGTACAAATTGGCTAGGTTCATTTTTTTCCACAAGTCTTTGAAAAACACAGAAAGAAAATTAACTTTTTTTATTTTTACACAAAGTGGTCAATTTATAAGATCTTTCTAACACATAGCATGCGCATAGCAAAAATTACACCCAAAATTACATTCTGCTATTTTTCCCCAAGAATGGCGATACCACATGTGTGAGACTTTTACACAGCCTGGCCACATAGAGAGGTCCAACATTGAAGCAGCACCTTCAGGCTTTCTAGGAGCATAAATAAAACATCTTATTTCATTCCTACCTATCACATTTTTTGAAGGTCCTGGAGCACAAGGACAATGGAATTACCCACAAAATTACCCCATTTTGGAAAGCAAACAACCCAATGTATATTCTATGAGGCATTATGAGTCTTTTGAAAGGTTCATTTTTTTCCACAAGTCTTCGGAAAACGTGGAAAGAAAATGAAAACTTTTTTTTACACAAAGTTGTCAATTTATATGATATGGGTAGTCTGATGAGCTGGTGACAGGTACTTGGGTACTCTGATGAGCTGGTGACAGGTACTCGGGTAGGATACTCTGATGGGCTGGTGACAGGTACTCGGGTACTCTGATGGGCTGGTGACAGGTACTTGGGAACTCAGATGGGTTGGTGACAGGTACTCGGGTACTCTGATGGGTTGTGACAGGCACTCGGGTACTCTGGTTGGTGACAGGTGCTCGGGTACTCTGATGGGTTGGTGACAGGTACTCGGGTACTCTGATGGGCTGCAGATAGGTACTTGGGTACTCAGACAGGTTGGTGACAGTTACTCGGGTACTCAGATGGACTGGTGGCAGGTACTCGGGTACTCAGATGGGTTGGTGACAGGTACTCGGGTACTCTTATGGGTTGGTGACAGGTACTCGGGTACTCTGATGGGTTGTGACAGGTACTGAGGTACTCTTATGGGTTGGTGACAGGTACTAGGGTGCTCTGATGGGTTAGTGACAGGTACTCGGGTACTCTGATGGGCTAGTGACAGATACTGAGGTACTCTGATGGGTTGGTGACAGGCACTCGGGTGCCTTGATGGGTTGGTTACTGGCACTCTGGTGCTATGATGGCCTGATGACAGGTACTCAGATACAGAGATGGGTTGGCAACAGGTATTTGGGTACTCTTATTGGTTGGTGACAGGTGCTCGGGTACTCTTATTGGTTGGTGACAGGTGCTCGGGTACTCTGATGGGTTGGTGACAGGTACTCGGATACTCTAGTGGGCTGCAGATAGGTACTCGGGTACTCAGATGGGTTGATGACAGGTACTCGGGTACATAGATGGGTTGGTGACAGGTACTCGGGTACACTGATGGGTTGGTGACAGGTTCTCTGGTACTCTGATGGGCTAGTGACAGGTACTCTGATGGGTTGGTGACAGGTACTCGGGTACTCTGATGGGCTGATGACAGGTACTTGGATACAAAGATGGGTTGGTCACAGGTATTAAGGTACTCAGATGGTTTGGTGACAGGTACTCAGATACTCAGATGGGTTGGTGACAGGTACTCAGGTACTCTTATTGGTAGGTGACAGGTGCTTGGGTACTTTGATGGGTTGGTGACAGGTACTCGGATACTCTAATGGGCTGCAGATAGGTACTCAGGTACTCAGATGGGTTGGTGACAGGTACTCGGGTACATAGATGGGTTAGTGACAGGTACATTGGTGCTCAGATAGGCTGGTGGCAGGTACTCAGGTACTCAGATGGCTTGGTGACAGGTACTTGGGTACTCTGATTGGTTGGTGACAGGTACTCGGGTACTCTGATGGGTTGGTGACAGGTACTTGGGTACTCTGATGGGTTGGTGACAGGAACTCTGATGGACTGCAGATAGGTACTCGGGTACTCAGATGGGTTGGTGACAGGTACTCGGGTACTCTGATGGGCTGGTGACAGGCACTTGGGTACTCAGTTGGGTAGATGACAGGTACTTTGATGGGTTGGTGACAGGGACTCAGGTACTCAGATGGGTTAGTGACAGGTACTCAGATGGGCTGGTGACAGGTACTCAGGTACTCCGATTGGCTGGTGACAGGTACTCGGGTACTCTGATGGGCTGTTGACAGATACTTGGGTACTCTGATGGGCTGATGACAGGTACTTGGGTACTCTGATGGGCTAGTGACAGATACTCGGGTACTCTGATGGGCTAGTGACAGGTACTCGGGTACTCTGATGGGTTGGTGACAGGTACTCAGGTACTCTGATGGGTGGGTGACAGGTACTCGGGGTACTCTGATGGGTTGGTGACAGGTACTCGGGTACTCAGATGGGTTGGTGACAGGTACTCGGGTACTCAGTTGGGTAGGTGACAGGTACTCAAATGGGCTGGTGACAGGTACTCAGGTAGGCTGGTGACAGGTACTCGGGTACTCTGATGGGCTGATGACAGGTACTTGGGTATTCAGATGGGCTGTGACAGGTACTCGGGTACTCTGAAGGGTTGGTGACAGGTACTTGGGTACTTTGATGGGCTGTGACAGGTACTTTGATGGGGTGGTGACAGGTCCTCTTTATTACTGGGGGGCAATCAGTGTGCTTGGTGTACACAGTAAGCGGTAACAAGCTGTTCCCGCAATCTCCTTCATGTGCGAGGAGGAGGACCTGGTAACAGCTCGTTACCGCGGCTTGTTTACATCATGTGCCCGACTGTGATTGGACACAGCTGGTTACGTGGTAAAGAGCCAATCTCATTGACTCTTTACCCTGATTGGGGCTGGGGCTTTGTCCGATCAACAAGCCTCAACCCTGATCACCGCGCTGCGCACCCCCGGGTGCGCACACGAGCTGCGCGTGCGCTGATGCACGGCAATGTCGGAAGTGACTGGCTGTGATAGAACACAGCCGGTCACATTGTAAAGAGCCAAGGGACATGCCCAATTCCCAATCGCCGTGATGCAGGCCCCCGGGGGTCTGCAGAGCGACAAAAACGGGAGGACATCATATGACGTCCACTCAGGGTGGGGAGTGCACCTTGCCAGCGTATTATTACAATACGCGGGTAAGGAAGTGGTTAAAGAGATACTGTAATCTTTTTAGTTGTATTGTTAATGTGATCAGTTTATTGTAAATAATTACATTACTGAGTGTTACTTTTTAAATAACGGTTTCCCTGAATAGTTTGTATATACTTACAGTATGTACATGGTGGCAACTATACTGGCTTATTAACCACTTCCATACCGGGCTTATTCTGGCACTTTGCTCCTACATGTAAAAATCATCATTTTTTGCTAGAAAATTACTCAGAACCCCCAAACATTATATATGTTTTTTAGCAGACACCCTAGGGAATAAAATGGGGGTCATTGCAACCTTTTATCTTGCACAGTATTTGCGCAGTAATTTTTTAAACATGTTTTTTTTTTTTTAATTTGACTCAGACAGACTGGGCTGCTATTGCCCTGCTGCGTCATGTTTTTTTTTTGCCCATTGGCAATAGCATGTGTACTAGTCACAAGCTAAATTGCTCTGGGAGGTTCAGAGGCATCGCAATTTATGGAAGTGCTACCCCCTTTTTGTAAGGTGAATACTTTTAACCTTTGATCTTGAATAGCTGGATCTGAAATGCTACACCTGTAAGTTTTCTGCAAATGATCAGGAAATGAGGGGCCATTCTCACCTTGGCAGTCTGTTCTGGCATGTTAACACGTGCTGCATTAAGATGGTTATTCATTTAAACCAAGAAAAACACACCGGAACTTTTTTTTTACAATGCAGAACGCACCAACGCACAGTAGTGTGTTGTAGTGTACTGCAATGCTGGTGCGTTGCCTTAAGCTGGCCATAGATGGATAGATATTCAGCCAGTTCAGCAAGAACTGGACGGCTTTCAATCTATGGCCATTCCTGCTCAGCAGAAGTCA
Organism: Glandirana rugosa; assembly: GCA_018402905.1. Taxonomy (NCBI): domain Eukaryota; kingdom Metazoa; phylum Chordata; class Amphibia; order Anura; family Ranidae; genus Glandirana; species Glandirana rugosa. Next base: position 162,655 of record BLSH010374551.1, on the reverse strand, counting down.
ATCAATCTAACCATCAACATTTGTCAAACAGGATGTTGAAAATTTTTCATTCAATCAGCGGCTGCAGCCAGTCAGCTGCAGCACTGATCAGTATATTCTGGCAGCAGAGGAGTCCTAGCTGTCAGAACACAATAGCACAGCTGGGAGGATTCCCCTCCATGCACCTCACTTTCATGCACCTCACTTGTGTGGATGGGGGAATCTGTCTTTTTTTTATCAGCCTGACCACAAAAAAACTATTCATTTATGGCCTAATGTGTGTAATTACAATGCATAGGCATGAAGGGGCAAAATAAAGTTGTTGAACCATAGTTGAACAAACAAAACCTTACCCCTAGGGCTTTTGGTTGTCCTTTTAGAAACATTTGGTAAAACGGAGGGGTCATGGATTGTGTATCAGCATGAATCTGTGTGGTCACTGTGACAGGTCCATTGGCTGCATCCAGTGGGCATGCCATTGCTGCAGATTACTATAAAAAAAGAAAAAAGAAACACACATTGTACATTTTATAATTGTGTGGGGTCAGTTTTGTTTTATTTATTCATTCTGATTTACATTCAATCATTTTTAAACAGGTGTTTTAAAGCCCACATAGCACTGTTAACCTTATGGTGGTTTGGAATGACCCCCAAGATGGTGTGGTAGACTAAGGCTGACCATAGATGATTAATTTTTTTTTTAGATCAACAAGAGAGCTGATAAAAAAATGAATGGATTCCCCTGTCCACACAAGCTGACCTTTTGCTGTCAGAATACACTGATCAGTGGCTGCAGCTGCTGATCAACAAAAGTTTTCCATTGTTACTGTTACCCCTTGGAATGATATCACGCGCTAGACACACGAAAAGCTGTAATTATTGGCCATATTGTTCAGAAATCGGACGTCAGCCATGACAGTTTGATTTCTGAATAGCTACATGGCAGCAATAATCTAAACCCCCTCCCTCCTTCCTTACCTCATGGAATTCCTAAGCTGACTTTAAAAGAACCATTATCTCAGCCTAGAGACATCAGAAACCAACACTCAGACCTGTGCAGGGCTGTAAAAAACAAATTGAGTCATGGCAGGATGTCTGGTTTTGCTGTCCAGGCCTATCGTAAAACTATAACAAAATCCATTAAGAATACAGAGCACGCCATCAAAGGATGCTCAGAATTAATGAGGGTCATAAAAGGGCATTTAGAGCAGAACTGATCTTTCAGAGACCTCTACCCAATTCAAAACTTATGAAATCCACACATGATTCATAATATTACACAGGAACATGACACCTTAATAAAACATATATATTTGAATGCAGAATAATGAACGACTGAAGTCCAGACATGCCCATGTTCAGACATATCAAAGGGAAGATAGCTGTCAGATGCCTCCTAGATGGCACGCTTATTTGAGCTACCATGTGTCTGGTATCTCTGGACATGAAATAAAATGCTGAACCATAATTTCTCAGTTTCAAGAATGCACCCCAATTGCAGCACGATCTCAGTGAAGAAGCGGCACGGAGGCCGTTTCTTCACTACGCATGTGCTGAAGACATTGGCACATGCAAGTACACTGTATATCTCCTAAACCGTGTAGGTTTAGGAGATATGCAGGGAACCTACAGTTAAGCCTTATTATAGACTTACCTGTAGGTTAAAGTGGTTGTAAAGAGTTTACAACCACTTTAAATTCTACCTTATCTCTTGGTTGCTGTATACTATGTCTTTATTGCTTTGAAATACCTTTTTTCTGTAAATATTTTATTTGCACCAATTTTGACCTTTTCGTTATTAAACCTTATTTGGAAAAGTGTTAATCTTGTTGCTAAACTCTTAATGCAAGCTATAACAAACCTGTTCCTTGAAGAGTGCTACTGTTTAGAAGAAATCCTCTGAATATACCTGTCTGTGGTGACAGTGTGTGTTACAGGCGATTATTCTAATATTATAATTGGTATTGCTAAAATTACGAGTCCCTCCTGCTCAGTTCAAGGACGTGGTGGCAGTGAAAGGATTAATTGCTTAATTAGCCTGGTAACAATTGCTCTCAGGCTGCTGGCATCTAGATTGTGGTCCTGCAAGCTGGAAAATCTTTGTGCTGGATGCAGCTGAGAGTGGCATTGTGACGTTAGTGACAGCGCGGGGTGAGATTGGCCGGTCCTCTGTCACGATTTAGTGAGGAGGGCAGGGATCTGATACCCACGGTCGTCACACCCCTGAAGGAGCCTTTGAACTTCGGGCCTATTTCCCCCTCACAGTTCCCACAGCCAGGCAAAAGAAATTTACCACATATGCTCCAATGACACAAGAAACAGTCTAGGGGTTTTGGTTTTTAGCGTTTATTTTGGGAACTTAGAACTTGGATAGGCTTTTGGGGTACATGGGATGCCTAGAACTGAAGAAAGCTTGCAAACTCCAAACAAAATGACTGAGAAACTGCTATAGTCTCTGGCTGCTAAAGTCCAACTGAACTATGCCGCACACCAGTGGGAGTAATGGTGCAGCTGGAACAAAAGATAAAGGTCCCAAAAAGTCAGTGTTGAAGAGATGGCTCCTGGCTGTTTTGCATGGCACATGGCTGCTCTAGACCCAAGGTTAGAGGTGTTCAGGGGTTCCTGGCTGTCTTACACTACACTAAAGCTGTCCCCTCTGTCCCAGACAAGTGGGGTATTGCAATACTATGTCCTCTGTTGCTTAGGGTTTGATGGCTGGTGTGTACTCACTCAGTTCCCTTAAGTAGCTTCCATAATCCAGAAAGCTGCTGCACTGTCCTCTCTGCTTAACAGGCTGTTTCTGGGTTGGCTTGAAGTCTACAGCTTGGCCTAGCTGAGACTATGACTGAGTGGTATAATATAAAAAACCTATCAGCGCAATCAAAAATCATATAGCTGCTGAACACTTTAGGCAAAATTATCAAATCCCATATAATAAATCTTATAACAGACAGTGTAGCGCTCAGAATATAATAGAATTATATTGAATCAAAAAAGTTCATAAGCCAGTTCATAATAGATGACACCCAGTGTCTTGTGCAAATATTCATTAAAGGGGTCACAGAGCGCTTGTTGATAATGGGCATCCGATGTCACAAGCATGGGACAAGCGCTATGATTGGTTGTAGGTGAACATGTGATTAGTTGGTTGGTATAACTGTGGGGTGGAAACGTCACTTCCACATCTGCTGACGAAGTTCCGGTGTTTGGAACGCAACGCGTCCGGAAGTAGGAAGTGACGTCACCTGCGACCAACGTTGTCTCCATAGAAGTCACACGTGAATGGAGTATGCATGCTTTCAAACTGAGAACTGAGTTACAGTGCTTTTTATGTGAGTACCTTGATTTTAATAAAATAATTGATTATAGAAAATGGAGAGCACTATATATGTTCTTTCTTTCTATGCACAACTGATTGTATTGAGTTGAGAAGGCTCTGGATTCCTTATACACTGGACTCCATATTGCATACAAGGGGGATTATCTGTTGCGGCTTGTGACATCGGATGCCCATTATCAACAAGCGCTCTGTGACCCCTTTAATGAATATTTGCACAAGACACTGGGTGTCATCTGTTATGAACTGGCTTATGAACTTTTTTGATTCAATATAATTCTATTATATTCTGAGCGCTGCACTCTCTGTTATAAGATTTATGACTGAGTGGTGCGCTGGAGCTTTCCTCCTCTCTCGCTCCCTCTTCTTGCTCTTTCTCTTCTGCTCCAGGGGCAGAGCCCTGAGCCCCCCACAGCTCAGGCGGTCACCTCCAGACAACTGGACCCTGGACTCTGCTCCCAGACTTCAAAATATTTATGGGCTGCTTTCCCAACTTCTAGGTCCGCCTTCCCAGGGATTGGTGGAATCTCCATAAATATTGAGACTTCAACCTCTGTCCCTCTCCCCACTATGTTCTGGAAGTTTCCAGATAGTTCCAGAGTAACAGAGCCATGGCCTGTGAAGCACTGCCCAGTATCCTAAAACACAATTAACCCATGCTCCTCTGCCTACAGAGGCACCAAACTAAATTTATCTACCCTAGCAACTGTGAGGGTGCTACACATTTTATTGAAATTTGGCTAGTTCCTCCTCAACTGGATGAATTTCGATCTATCTATGGTCAGATTTATACTTATAGTATAATTAAACAGAGGGTTTGGAAGCTCAGCTTTTCTTTAAACCTAACAAGGTTTTCCCCACATACAGGCTCATGCATAAAGTATGGGGTTAGGTGAAGCAGCTCCAACATGTCACAGGATATACTCTTTTTAGTCCTATTTGAAGAAACCACTCCTACCCAGATTTGGCCACATTACACTATGCAGTTATTTGGCAGGCCTATGGCATCACTCACCAGCGTCTATTAGTGTTGGCGGAATATTATCATTTGCTCAGCTACAATTACAGTTTGGTTAACCAATATGCATTACTACTACCTACAACTTCAGTAAGCGATTCAGGCCCAAAAACCCTTTACACCTGTTCCCAACTCCTGTTCTCAAGTTCATGCAACGAATTTCTCCCTACCGAAGGATTTATTTCCAGATGTTGATTGTATACCATTTAGATAATTAACCTTGCTCAACTCTGGAGAAATGGGAAGCAATTGTGGGCACCTTGTTGGAGGACCAATGGGAAATGGCTGTGTAACCAGTCTGCTCCTATTCACTAAATGTGGCCCAGAGGCTTTCCCAACTACTGTATATATTTTGCTAAGGGTACATTATACTGCTCTTATACAGTATACCAGATCCCATCTGCAATAAATGCTACTGCACATGTTATGGCAATGCCCTAAGCTCCACAGGTATTGGGGCGTTATAGTCACTACTAATGATGAAGCATTTCAGACAACGGTCTTGTTAGATCCCAATGAGTGTGTCTTAAGCATAATTAAGAATGTGGTGCAAGAGCCACATACCAGAGAGGCAGTTTCCAGAGCCCTTTTCCAAGCCTGAAAACTTATCCTGATTCATTGGAAGTCTGCAACTCCCCCTTTGGGTTTGGATCAACCTCGGGGGTATTACATTGCGATATGAACGTCTCATATATTAACACTGAGGTTGTTCGGCCAAGTACGATAAATTATGGAATGGATGGTTGAATACCCATGGCTTAGCGTCAGTGGATTTAGTATTGGATTACTAATGTAAGAGGCTATTCTTTGTACGGCAGTATTTGGGACTCTAGGTTTGGTATTACGGGGTAAGTTGCATCAAATAGAACAAGCACTACTTTACAGATTTATGAGAAGGTGTTCTTTCTGCAACTATTGTGTAAACTTTTTGTATACTGTTGTACCTGAAACAGTAAATGTTCTGTGTCTTGTACTGTATAGACACTTTGGAATGTTTTTTTTTTCTTTTTGTTCTTCCTTTTGTCAATAAGCTTTCTCTTGATTAAAAATAGTATAATTAAAGGCAAAACTTTTTTTTTCGTTTTGGATAATGTGTAGATGAATTGGAACACCTGGTTTTTATTGTTACCTCTGCCCCTCGCTATTTTTCCTGTTAGCAGTCGCTTTAACTGACAATTGCTCAGCCGTGCGACGCTGTAACCAAATAAAGTATATGTCCTTTTTTTCCCACAAATAGAGCTTTCTTTTGGTGGTATTTGATCACCTTTGCAGTTTTTATTTTTTGCACTATGAACAAAAAAAGCGACAATTTTGAAAAAAAAAAAAAGTAAAAAACCTAATTTCTTCCTCAGTTTAGGCCGATATGTATTCTTCTACATACTTTCCGTAAAAAAAAATCGCAATAAGTGTATATTGATTGGTTTGTGCAAAAGTTATAGCATCTACAAACTATAGTTATAGATTTATGCCATTTTTATTTATTTATTTTTTTTACTAGTACACTAGTAGACTAGTACTAGTCTGTGATTTTTAGCGGGACTGTGACAGCGGACAGATTGGACACTTTTGACACTTTTTTGGGACTAGTGACATTTATACAGCGATCATAGCTAAAAATAGCCACTGATTACTGTATAAATGTCACTGGAAGGGAAGGGGTTGCAACCACATGTGTGCTGCCCCTTTGAGTCACAGGGCTTTTTTCAGGTTTTGGACATAGATTGTGTAGCCATGTGCTCCCTTGGGGGTGGCTGGTAGTTGTGACCCACCCGGAGTCACTAAACAGGCCGGTATTTTGTTTTGTTGTTTTATTTAGGGGATAAACTTGGATAGGGAAAGGGATAACTGTGGGATACACAAAGATCAAATCGGGGGACCTTTTATACACTGCAGTATATACACTTCTATACACTGCAGTATATACACTCCTTCTTCCTCCAGCACAGACAATTGCTGACAGTTACTCTTTTCTTTCTGCTCTCCTGCTCACTACTTGCTGTTACAGGCCTGAAAGGCAATTTATCAGGCCTCCAAGACACCTCTTCCTCCGCCGCAGCTAGCACATGGCAAGGCCTGTTTTTCTGCTAGTAGAACCTCCGGACCACCCATTACAGGAAAGGGCCACGGGCTCCAAGTTGTGAAGCCATGGACCCTCAGAAGTGTAGCTAAGTACGTTGGTGCTAGCTGGGCCTGGATGAATTACAACTCCCAGCCCATCCTTCTTCCAGGCCCCAACGGCCTACCTTGCTATCCAGTGACATTCCTTTTCCTGACTGGCTCCTCTGACCTCCACAGACTGTCCACTGTCTCCTCCCAGCCTGCTCCAGCCTTCTCGTCCACCTCCCAGGGTCTGTCACTCACTGACACCGGTGGATCCTTTAAAGAGCCTTCAATGTAGCCTCTCTGCTGCTCTCTTGCTCCCTTGTGCTGCTCCATGAAACGACTCTCCTGGCTGCACCCGACCCTTCAGGCCTCAAGGTCACCCCCCAGACTGGGGACTCCCTCCTGGGTGAGGCCTCCACAGCACCTCTGCTACATTCTCCACTCTTCCACCTGACATTCTCCTCTCCCCTGCTGGGCAGATCACAGTATTTAAGGAGGCCTGCCCCTTGCCAATCCAGATTGGGGACTGGTCACACCTCCTCTCCCATCCCCTTTTTCAGAGCCTTCTGGAAACAAAGGGGAGGAGTATCAGAGGGGTGCTCCTTCCTGCAATCTCCAGCTCTCCCTGGGCCACTTCCCCCTGCCCAGATCAAGACATTCAGGCCAGCACTTTTAGTCAGGCCTAACTAAATTTTGCCTCTCCTAGCAAAAAACCCCACTACAAAAGCGCCTATCACTATGGGGGCGCTACACTTACCCCCCCTAAAATCCAGATGGTCCCCAGCTGAAAACTTACAAAAATGGCTCCTGGGCTCAGGAGCAAAGGCATCCCAAAGTGAAAAATGGTGTCAGGGTCCGGTGTGACCGGAAATGTGTTGACTGCAACAGAGTGTACCAAACGCAGGTAAAATGTAAATAATATGATTTATTATAAGATAAATGAATAACAAAGAAAATGCACCTCCAATATAGTGAACAGTGTAATACAACCAGTGAATAAACCAACAGTGAACACTGAATAAATGACAGACAAAATCAGAGTAAGGAATAACCAAATCGTAATCGTACCAAGGCAGGGTCATACATGGAAGATCAAGCAGTGGGGAGCTGGGAACAAGACAGGACATGGAAAGTGAACCAGGAGAGGGACTTAGAGGGTAGGAAGGGATCAGGCTGCAGGATCAGGGTCAGACTCCTGGCACAGGAGATGGGTAGGGATGGGCTGGCTGTTATGTTTGACTTGAACAACGCCTGGTTGCCTGTTCGGCAAAATTAGAACATTATGGGGCGTTCGCAGGAACTTCAAGCACCCCATAATGCATTCCAATGGCGGGGGAAATGCCGCCCGCTCATTGGCCAAGGCATGCGCATGACCTGCATGCTTTGGCCATTCACAGAGTGCTCTGCTGTGAGAGATATGATTGGCTAAAAGCAGGGTGCCTTTAGCCAATCATTGCTCAGCAGCCTCAATCCATGCCCCACACTATATAAAGCCGCTTGTACAGCAGCTCTATGTAGTGTGTTAAACAGTGGAAACAAATATTAAATAGATAGATAGATAGATAGATAGATAGATAGATAGATAGATAGATAGATAGAGCGATCTATATACAGTCAGTTAGTGCAGGCATTGCAAGAATATATATATATATATATACATATACCGTCCTAGTGTATATATATATATATATATATATAAAATGCAATGCC
>BLSH010374551.1:137461-147672 GCA_018402905.1 Glandirana rugosa | reverse complement strand
GGTATCTAGTATGTTTTGTAGGGATTTTCTTAGTTCCTGGAGTTCCTCAGCGGTAGTCAAAGCTAATGATTGTTTGTGCTGTGCTTCTAAGTGTCTAATTCGATTGATCAGATCTTTAGTTTCTTTTTCAGCTTCCCTTTTCTTTTTAGCTCCCATGCTTATAAGTTCGCCCCTGACTACGCATTTGTGGGCATTCCATATTGTTATGGGAGAAATATCCCCTACGGTGTTATCAGTGAAGTACGATTTTATCACAGATGCAATATGTCGTTGTCTTGCCATATCAGTTAGTATTGCTGGGTTGAGTCTCCATGTTCCCCCTTTAATGTGTGGAGATGGTGAGCTTAGGGTGAAAGCGACTGGAGCGTGATCTGAGAACGTCTTAATGCCAATATTTGCATCTTTCACATTTGGGAGATCTCTCTGCGTTATGAATAAGTAGTCTATTCTAGAGAACTTGTTATGGAGGGCCGAGAAATAAGTGTAGTCTCTATCAGTCGGATGAACCAAACGCCAGGAGTCTACTAGCGTAAGTTGTGCCAGTAAAAGTTTGATTTTGCGTAGTTTTCGATATGTAACACTAGATTTATGGTTAGAGGTGTCATGTAAGGGGTCAAGCGGTACATTGAAGTCTCCCCCCAATATGATACAGCCATTGGCAAATGACTTCAATTCCTCTATTATACGTTGGCAAAACGCCACATGGGACTCATTAGGGAAATAAATATTAGCCAAAGTAACCGTTTTCCCAGCCCATTGTCCTTTAAGGAAGATGTATCTACCATTAGGGTCTACCAGTCGGTCTGTAATAGTTATGTTCGCGTCTTTGTGTATGAGAATCGATACACCTTTTGATTTTGAGATGGGGTTGGTTGAGTGATAAGATAGTGGATATTTTGTGCTATAGAGTTTGGGAATTGCTCCCGTTTTAAAGTGGGTTTCCTGTAGAAATACAAATTTTGCTTTTACCTTATGTAGTTCCTTTAGGAGCGTCGTTCTCTTTTCGGGAACGTTCAGGCCCCTAACATTATGAGAGACCACGGTCGGAGAGTTACCTAACATGGAATAAGACATGGTTAGTCAAAGTTGATTGGTAAGATACTCTTCCGTGTTATGCCTGTTTGTAGGGGAACCACCAGACCAAAGGAAGGGGGGGTAGGGTCAGAATCAAACAAAAAGAGAGGAGAGGAAAGTGAGTAGAAAGGGTAGCGAATAAAGAAGAAAGTCAGTAGAGAGATAATATCTCTAAATAAAGTTTTTAACCATCTCCGCCTAACGTTCTTTGCGGAGTAATGTACCGTAAGTTCACCCCCTCCGTAGAGGGAGTAAAGCTACTGGTGGAGGGAGTGGGAGGCGCTGTACATGAAATCGATAGCAACAATCCGTACAGATTGTTATATATGCAATGGGCACGTGGTAATCGTAGGAGCGCAGCACCTCCCACGACCTAAATTCAATAATAGTCCAAACATGGACCTTTAAACAATATTTAGCCAGCTTGGTAAGCCATCTCTAAACAGGTTAATAAGCAGGTTCTGATGTGAGAATGCAATAATCACAGTCTGTAAGAGAGGCCCAAATCCTCAGATATTGCGTATGTCATCAGTTATGTAAAAGAATGGGCAACAGGACCAAACTCCATAATCCAAAACCTTTTATCTATAAGTAAGATTGTGCCCCGCATAGAGTATATTGATATCGAGGAGTAGGGTCAGTAAGAGCCAAATGGCAAACTAAAAAACGCCATATCCATCTTAGTGACTGAAGGGATCTTTTTAGTCTTGCGTGTAAAGGGGCCCTCTTCCACCGAGTTCAGAGAGAGTCTTGCCTGGTATGGTCAAGAGTCACCCCCGGGATCCAGAGTCCTGCGGAGCAGGCGGGGACATTTTAAGCGAGAGAGGAAGACATGGCAATCTAAAAAACGCCATAACCACTTAGCAGTTAGCAATTCGGTCTGTCATGAAAAGGTTGTGTGCTTGAAGCTTGAGTACCTCTGATTGTAGGTTTAGAACTGCCAATGTGGACCTCCATGCCAGAGATGTAGTCACTAGGTGGGGAATGCAGATCACAGTTTATTCCGAGTGTCAAGTCTATGTAGAGTGAGTGTCTGGTATAGTAAGCTTAGTCCCCGGAAGATCTTAATCTTAAGGGGATAAAAAAAAAAAAAAAAAAGGTGGCAAACTAAAAAACGCCACCACAATTATTGATGTGTATGCAAATTGACTGATCGAATCTGATCTGATAAGCTGGCCATTAGGACTAGTTCTGACCCTGTAGTGGTATAGGTGAGACTATAATGGTTCAAGTGTACTCTCTGATTCTTGGGGCATGTGAGCCATGTGGGAAGTTGCCTTTGCTGGTGCCAGGGCGTTTTTCATAGTTGGCCTTCTTGGCTGATGGGGATTTCGTAGGTGAGGTACCTGGAGATTGGAAGGCCACCTGTCTTAAAGGCGTTATGCGGAATTCCCTGTACCAGTATGGCAGGTCTACCAGGTCTATCTGTAGTTGGTCGCAGAACACAGGCAATTCATCAGGCATTTTAAGGTAGAATTGTTTCCCTTTAAAGGTGGCGTTTAATGCGAATGGGAAGCGCCATCGATAGGGAATTCCTGCGTTCCGAAGCACCTCCAGCAAAGGACGTAGTGCACGTCTGTTTTGTAATGTAATAGGTGACAGGTCTTGGTACAATGCAATTGTCTGATCATTTATGGTTATCTGATCATTTTTTCTGGCCTTGTTTAGGATTTCTTCTTTGAGCTGGAAGCTTTGAAGGCAACAGACAACGTCCCTGGGTGGGACAGTGTCTGGAGGTTTCGGCTTCAGAGCTCTATGAGCCCTAACAAATGCAATGGTAGTGTCCTTTGGGCGTTCTAAAATTTCATTAAACGTTGCCTGTAGTGCAGATTTGATCTCCGTGGGTTCTATGGATTCGGGGATCCCCTTGACTCTTATGTTTTGTCTGCGTCCCCTATTATCCAGGTCTTCTATCTGAGGGTTCATAAGTATTAGGTGTGTGGCGTGTGAGGCGACCACCGACTCGAGATTCTCCACCACCCTATCTCTTTTGATGTTCGTCCGCTCTGAGGTTGTCATGCGTTCAGTAAGTGACAGAATGTCGGTTTTTAATTCAGTTATTGCACATGAGAAGGTGTTTTTAATGTCCGCTGCAATAGCATGCGTTTCTGAAAGTTGGAGTGGGTGGTCCGGCAGTGCAGGCTCGCTTATCATGTCTTCAGAAGTTGCTATTGAATCGTCGCTGTGTTCTGTTTCATGTCTCTGAGGTGTCATTTTGGCCGTAGTCCGACCGCGGGACTGTGATTTAAAGAGATCTGTGATATCTCTTATTTCAGGAGTGGATGAAGATCTTGGGGCGCGCGGTCTCGGTGTTGCTTTTGTCATCTTAGTCTGTTTGAACATCATGTGCAGTTGCTGGCAGTAAGCTATGAAATAGGTCGTGGGTGTGCAGCACTCAGTGTCTAGGCTGCCATCTTCATTATATACTAGGCCTTGTCTCCTGAATGTCCGATTCTATGCCCAATAGAGCTCCGTCCGGAATATCAGCCTATAATTGGCTAGCTTGGCACTATGGGCACTAGTGGGGCAGGCTTCACTGGGGAGGGGGGTTCGTCCAGTGGCACAAGTGGTTCCGGCAGCTGTAGATAGAATGGCCCCCTCCTGGTACCTGAGGCCGGGGATGTCCCTCTGCCTAGTCCCCCTAGGTAGCAACCTGTTTAATCCGTTGCATTTGAATGTGACTGTCAGATAAGTGGGTGGTGAGCTCCCTGCTGCAGGGTGTTTGAGTTGTGCTAGTGCTACCAGATAGGGACAGAGCAGGCCTAGGTGTACCAAGATGGCCGCCGGACTTTTCAGGCACAGTCCTAAGAGGATATATGTGCCTAAGTTGCACACTAAACAATCCTCCAAAGCTTGCAGGAGGCACTGACCCCAGTCCCAGTCAGTGATAGGGCCCAGGAAGACAGATGGGACCCCGTTGAGGCTGCAGATAGCGCATCCAGCGCCGTCACGGGTAGGCCGCAGAAGCCGGGGCCTCAATTTGTTAGTGCCGCGGATCGGAGCTTCCGATCCGCGGAATGAACGTCCCTGAGTGTGGCTGCAGGAGTGGGGAGGCTTGTGTAGTATGTGATGCCTCTTACCAAGGTCTCCGGGTGCCAGATGCCGCTGGATGGTAATCCTGGGCAGAGAGCTCCTCCGGGCACGTCTGATCACCTCAGCGTCCAGGCCACGCCCCCCGTGAAACCTTTACTGACCGTCGGCCTCCGACTGCTGAGGGACACCCGCTGGTGAACACCGGAACTGCAGCCTATAGGTCTGGCAGCTACAGTGCCACCAGCAGGTGAAACCGTTCCTGACAAATAGGAAGGGGAAAAAGGGAACAAACTTGGATGGGGAACTGTACAAATAATTTAAGTACAAAAATATAGAAATACAATCTCTGTAAATTATTCACACTGTACAGTATAATACAATCCTAGCTACAGGTCCCTGCAACTAGCCATATACAGACACAATTTACATTCCTGGACCAGAGCACTTTCCTCGGAAGAAAAGCACTCTGTCCGCATAGTTGTAGAGGTGTTGTTGACTCTCAACGGATGAGGATGACCAACCGGTCCATCTTTGGAATCATAAGAGAAGGTAGAACAACTAATTACAACTATCTACAAAAAAAGTCTATTGAGAGGGGGTTACAAGCCTCCAATAGAGCAACAAATCAAGAAACTTTTCTTTCACCTGCCTGCCCTGTCAGTGAGGGGTTATGATCCCACTGATGGAGCAGAAACAAAGAAAGTCAATAGTAGGAGTTCTTCTTTAAGGTTCCTGGTGGGAGGGGCCCCTCCCCGGACAACAGAATTTCAAAGAAGTGGCAGAGAGGGCATACTTCACCCAAGTGCCCTTCCAATGGGCCAGTCTTACCCACTGGGGTACAGGGCAGCAGACTAGTTTGTCCTATCAGGAAACACAAGGAACCACGCTGCACTATCCAGCAGTCCTGGTGGTGGTCTATGTAGCACCTCAAACTTTCACACACATAGAACCGAGGAACCGGTTCTCACACATAGAACCGAGGCAACTTTCTTCGGCCCCCTCCTGCCGACCCACTTTCACTATCAGCACCCTGTCTCTATATACGGATCTTCCAAGTCACCATTCCTGTTTGATTTCTAGGAACCGGGCCCACATCTCACTCTCTGGCCCCCTCCATGGTTTTGGGACATGCAGAAAGTCCCAAACAAGGTCGTCCTCCCACTCTGACCGGGAGTCCTCCACAACGTCCATTGTTTGGGGTGGGACATAAGGGAAGTCCAAGGCTACCCTCCGCTGCACCTCCCTCTGCAATCTAGAGAACCTCGGTAGCTCTTTTGCATTTCCTCTCCCAGGGAGAATGTCAGTATCAGATGATCTTATCACCACTTGGCGGTAAGTCGTGCCCTGGTTTGGGTAGTGGATGGCCTGCTATGAAACAACTGATGTACTTGGGCTCCTGCAGGAGGTTCAGGTGATAAACTGGGCATTGGCTCTCTTCCACCAGCATGGGATCCTGGAGCACTGATCCCTCTGATCTCCCATTCTGCCTCATCCGAGCTACTTGACCCAGGAGATGACCACCCAGTAAGCTTTTCTAGTGATCTGAACTCACACTGCAGTCTGGGGGAACCCAAGTCTAAAGCCCGCTCCTCACCTTCCCCGCCCAGCTCACCTGAGGAGACTCCTCTCTTTGGCAGCGGCTCCTTCCGGACAGGTATGGTGAGGGGTTGCGAACTGACCGGCACATCGGGTACTTTAGCTGGTCCCGGCAGTCCGGGCAGATCAGGCACAGCCGCTCGGTCCCTCGGATCACTCCGAGAGTGAGTCCCCTGCGAGGCTTCACTCGGACCCCAGTGTCCACCAGGGTCCCCTCCAGATTTTCCGGCAACCATGCCAGAGATGGTAACAGACGACAACCCTCTGCCATCTTCCTCTCTGACGTGGTGTCTGCTACAGGTTGCAATCGCTGAGACTCGTCCAGGGCGTTGTGCCAACCCCACATTACCAGACGAGCTGGCACTAAAAGTCCTGATAGGCAGGCTTGCTGCATGTCACGTAGCTGTAACTCCTTGTGTGAAGGATAAAACTTTGCAGGTGCGCTGACACTAGCAGAACTTGTGCCGACTTGTTAACTTTGCTGGGGGTTGCTGGTAGCAACAGTAATTTGTAGTAGCCAATGTTTTGCTGGAAAACACTTTTAACACTGTCTCTCCCTTTAACAGCAAGAACAGTCACAGGCATACTTTACTGTAAGCAGGAGTTGGAGAAAACAGTTCAGGATGCACAGCTTTTGCAGAGCGCTGGGCATATTTGTAATCCAGTGGGTGATGTCCAGCATTTGCAGGTTGCTGGATATATTTGTAATCCATGGGTGTAATCGCATGGCATGGTTTCCATGGGTAAAGGCATATGGTAACAAAGTCACTGAATTGCAGGATGATGCAAGTGTCCGCCCCAGCACCAGTTGAAGCGACTGAGTAAGCAGGAGCAGCAATTGGCCACCACTCCCATTGGTTGCTATGGACAATGGCACACGTGTGAAACTTTACTCTATAGCAGGCAAACACATAAGTTGTTCCCCCGGGTTCAATCCACGTTGATAATAAAACAATCACAGTGTCCGGAGATGTTCTCTCCTGCTGGGGGCACTGTTTTCTCCCAGACCTATGGGCTGCAGTTCCAGTGTCCACCAGCGGGTGTCTTTCGGCAGTAAGGACTTGACATCATCCCCTGCAATCAGGCATCAAATGAGAATGATTGCAGGAAGTGTATTTAAACCTGGGAAATGCTGTTGTAATTTGCCTTGATATCCTCTTGTGCCCCTGATCTGAGATCCTGAAGCCTGTCTCCCGTCTTCTGTCTTCCGTACCTGGACTCTGACCCTGATCCTACAGCCTGATTCCTCCTTACCTGCCCAGTCCATCTCCTGTTTCCCTTTTCCTGTCCTGCCTTGTTTCCAGCTCCCTTCTGCTTGATCTCCCGTGTATGACCCTGGCTCTGGTACGATTATGATTTGGATATCCCATGCTCTGTAAATATTGTATTTAGTCTGTCTTTGGCTTGTGTTCACTGACTGTTGTTCACTGGTTGGGTAACACTATTCACTGCATTGGAGGTGCATTATCTTTGTTACTTACTTTTCTTTTAAATAAACATTATTATTCACATTACCTGCGTTTCGTGCGGTCTGTTGCAGTCCACACATTTCTGGTCACACCGGTCCCTGACATACAGTTCCTGGCTCAGTTCTCTTGCGGTTGCTAGGGGCAACAACTGCCAGCTTTGCAGGTAAATCCCGGAAACAAGCCCCCAAATGTAGCCATGTGCTGGTAGTTGTGATCCACCTGCCCGCTGCCCTCAATTACACGATTTTCCACACACCCGGAGTCACTGAACAGGTCGGTATTTTGTTTTGTTGTTTTATTTAGGGGATAAACTTGGTTAGGGAAAGGGAAAGGGATTACTGTGGGATGCACAAAGATCAAATCACGGGACCTTCTATATACATTGCAGTATTTACACTCCTTCTTCCTCCAGCACAGACAATTCCTGATAGTTACTCTTCTCTTTCTTCTCTCCTGCGCACTACGTACTGTTACAGGCCTGAAAGGCAATTTATCAGGCCTCCATGACACCTCTTCCTCCACCGCAGCTAGCACATGGTGAGGCCTGCTCTTCTGCTAGTAGGACTTCCAGACCACCCATTACAGGTAAGGGCCACGGGCTCCCAGTTGTGAAGCTACAGGCCCTCAGATGTGTAGCTAAGTATGTTGGTGCTAGCTGGGCCTGGATGAACTGCAACTCCCAGCCCATCCTTCTTCCAAGCCCCAATGGCCTACCTTGCTGTCCAGTGACAATCCTTTCCCTGACTGGCTCCTCTGACCTCCACAGACTGTCCACTGTCTCCTCCCAGCCTGCTCCAGTCTTCTCGTCCAGCTCCCAGGGTCTGTCACTCACTGACACCGGTGGATCCTTTAACCACATCAATACAGGGCATGAAAACCCCCTTCCTGTCTAGGCCATTTTTCAGCTTTCAGCGCTATCACATTTTGAATGACAATTACTCAGTCATGCAACACTGTACCCATATGAAATTTGAATCCTTTTTTTCACACACATAGAGCTTTCTTTTGGTGGTATTTAATAACTAGTGGGTTTTTTATTTTTTTGGCTATAAATAAAAAATGACTGAAAATTTTGTGAAAAAATGCTTTTTTCTTTGTTTCTGTCAAAAAAATGATCAAATTAGTGATTTTTCGTCATAAATTTTGGCCAAAATTTATACTACTACACATCTTTGGTAAAAATAACCCAAATCAGTGTATATTATTTGGTCCTTGTGAAAGTTATAGAGTCTACAAACTATGGTGCCAATCATTGAAAATTGATCACACCTGATCACACCTGATGTACTGAAGGCCTATCTCATTTCTTGAGACTCTAACAAGCCAGGAAAGTACAAATACCCCCCCAAATGACCCCTTTTTGGAAAGTAGACATTCTAAGGTATTTAGTAAGAGGCATGGTGAATTTTTTGAAGTTATAATTTTTTCCATCAATTCTTTGCAAAATTAAGATTTTATTTTATTTCTTTTTTTTCACAAAATTGTCATTGTAACAGGTTATTTCTCACACACAGCATATGCATACCACAAATTACACCCCAAAACACATTCTACTACTCCTCCTGAGTATACCACATGTCTGAGACTTTTTCACAGCCTGGCCACATACAGAGGCTCAACATGCAGGGAGCGCCGTCAGGTATTCTAGGGACATAAATTAAACATCTAATGTCATGAAGACCTATCACATTTTGAAGGCCCTGGAGCACCAGGACAATGGAATTGCCCAACATTGAACTAGCACCTTCAGGTGTTCTACAAGCACAAATTACACATCTGATTTCTCAACACCCTATTACACTTTTGAAGGTCCTGGAGCACCAGGACAATGGAATTGCCCACAAAATGACCCCATTTTGGAAAGAAAACACCCCAACGTATAATCTATAAGGCATAATGAGTCTTTTGAACATGTAATTTTTTTCCAGTAGTTTTTGGAAAATGTGGGAAAAAAGGAAAACGCATTTTTTTTTACACAAAGTTGTCCATTTATATGATATTTCCAACACATAGCATGTACATAGCAAAAATGACACCCCAAAATACATTCTACTACTCCCTCCGAGCATGGCGATACCACATGTGTAAGACTTTTGCACAGCCTGGCCACATACAGAGGCCCAACATTGAAGTAGCACCTTCAGGTGTTCTACGAGCAGAAATTACACATCTCATCTCTCAACCACCTACCTATTACACTTTTGAAGGTCCTGGAGCACCAGGACAATGGAATTGCCCACAAAATGACCCATTTTGGAAAGCAAACACCCCAACGTATAATCTATGAGGCATAATGAGTCTTTTGACACGTCATTTTTTTCCAGTAGTTTTTGGAAAATGTAGGAAAAAAAATGAAAACGCTTTTATTTTTACACAAAGTTGTCCATTTATAAGATATTTCCAACACATAGCATGTACATAGTAAAAATGACACCCCAAAATACATTCTCCTACTCCTCCTGAGTATAGCGATGCCAAATGTGTGAGACTTTTACAGGTGATGTTACTCATGGGTGTGACGGTCACTGACAGGTGATTGGCAATGGTCACTGATGGGTGACTGATGGTGGTCACTGATGGGTGGCGGGTGACTGGCGGTGGTCACTGATGGGTGACGGGTGTCTGGCGGTGGTCACTGATGGGTGATGGGTGTCTGGTGGTGGTCACTGATGGGTGATGGATGACTGGTGGTGGTCACTGATGGATGACGGGTGACTGGTGGTGGTCACTGATGGGTGACTGGCTGTTGTCACTTATGGGTGCCGGGTGTGTGGTAGTGGTTACTGATGGGTGTCTGGTGGTGGTCACTGATGGGTGACGGGTGACTGCTGGAGTTTACTGATGGGTGACAGGTGACTGACAGTGGTCACTGATAGGTGATGGATGACTGGCGGTGGTCACTGATGGGTAACTGGTGGTGGTCACTAATGGGTGACTGGTGGTGGTCACTGATGGGTGACTGGCGGTGGTCACTGATGGGTGACTGGCGGTGGTCACTGATGGGTGCCGCGTGTGTCAGTGGGTAATCACTGGTGGTGG
>BLSH010374551.1:123231-137451 GCA_018402905.1 Glandirana rugosa | reverse complement strand
AGATTCCCGCCCAAATTGGTGAGAGTTACAGAGAATGCGGTGAGCCGGGTCTGTCTTTGATTTATAGTTAACCAGTCCTATCATGTTGTGGGGGTGGAGCCACAACCCATGTGTATGCTGCCATGAAGATGCACCAGGAAAGGAAAATTACGGAAAGGTGAGTATACAATTTTCCGTTTTTGACACGTCATTTTTTTCCAGTAGTTTTTGGAAAATGTAGGAAAAAAAATGAAAACGCTTTTATTTTTACACAAAGTTGTCCATTTATAAGATATTTCTAACACATAGCATGTACATAGTAAAAATGACACCCCAAAATACATTCTCCTACTCCTCCTGAGTATAGCGATGCCAAATGTGTGAGACTTTTACAGGTGATGTTACTCATGGGTGTGACGGTCACTGACAGGTGATTGGCGATGGTCACTGATGGGTGACTGGTGGTGGTCACTGATGGGTGGCGGGTGACTGGCGGTGGTCACTGATGGGTGATGGGTGTCTGGCGGTGGTCACTGATGGGTGATGGGTGTCTGGTGGTGGTCACTGATGGGTGATGGATGACTGGTGGTGGTCACTGATGGATGACGGGTGACTGGTGGTGGTCACTGATGGGTGACTGGCTGTGGTCACTTATGGGTGCCGGGTGTGTGGTAGTGGTCACTGATGGGTGTCTGGTGGTGGTCACTGATGGGTGAGGGGTGACTGGTGGAGGTTACTGATGGGTGACAGGTGACTGACAGTGGTAACTGATAGGTGATGGATGACTGGCGGTGGTCACTGATGGGTAACTGGTGGTGGTCACTAATGGGTGACTGGTGGTGGTCACTGATGGGTGACTGGCGGTGGTCACTGATGGGTGACTGGCGGTGGTCACTGATGGGTGCCGCGTGTCTGGCGGTGGTCACTGATGGGTGACCAGTGTCTGGCAGTGATCACTAATGTGTGACAGGTGACTGGCGGTGGACACAGATGCGTGACAGGTGACTGGCGGTGGTCACTGATGGGTGACGGGTGACTGGCGGTGGTCACTGATGGGTGGCGGGTGACTGGCAGTGGTCACTGATGGGTGGCGGGTGACTGGCGGTGGTCACTGATGGGTGACGGGTGTCTGGTGGTGGTCACTGATGGGTAACTGGTCACGGTCACTGATGGGTGATGGGTGACTGGCGGTGGTCACTGATGGGTGATGGGTGTCTGGCGGTGATCACTGATGGGTGACGGGTGACTGGTGGTGATCACTGATGGGTGACTGGCTGTGGTCACTTATGTGTGCCGGGTGTCTGGTAGTGGTCACTGATGGGTGTCTGGTGGTGGTCACTGATGGGTGACTGGTGGAGGTTACTGATGGGTGACAGGTGACTGACAGTGGTCACTGATAGGTGATGGATGACTGGCGGTGGTCACTGATGGGTAACTGGTGGTGGTCACTAATGGGTGACTGGTGGTGGTCACTGATGGGTGACTGGCGGTGGTCACTGATGGATGCCGCGTGTCTGGCGGTGGTCACTGATGGGTGACGGGTGTCTGGTGGTGGTCACTGATGGGTGACCGGTGTCTGGCAGTGATCACTAATGTGTGACAGGTGACTGGCGGTGGACACAGATGCGTGACAGGTGACTGGCGGTGGTCACTGATGGGTGACGGGTGACTGGCGGTGGTCACTGATGGGTGGCGGGTGACTGGCAGTGGTCACTGATGGGTGGCGGGTGACTGGCGGTGGTCACTGATGGGTGACGGGTGTCTGGTGGTGGTCACTGATGGGTGACTGGTCACGGTCACTGATGGGTGATGGGTGACTGGCGGTGGTCACTGATGGGTGACAGGCCATGATTGACTGGCGGTGGTCACTGATGGGTGACAGGCCATGGTCAGTAATGGGTGACAAGTGACAGGCCACGGTCAGTGTTGGGTGACAGGCCATGGTCACTGATGTGTGGCGGTTGACACACCACGTTAACTGATGGGTGACGGGTGACATGCCACAGTCAGTGACGGGTGACACGCCACGGTCAGTGACCGGTGACACGCCACGGTCAGTGTCGGGTGACACGGTCAGTGTCGGGTGACAGGTGACACGCCAGGTCACTGACGGGTGACACGCCACAGTCACTGATGGGTGACAGGTGACACGGTCACTGGCTGGGTGAGAAGCCACGGTTACTGATGGGTGACACGCCACGGTCACTGACGGGTGACAGGTGACACGCCACGGTCACTGACAGGTGACGGGTGACACGCCACGGTCACTGACGGCTGACACACCACGGTCACTGATGGGGGACGGGTGACACGCCACGGTCACTGATGGGTGACGGGTGACAGGCCACGGTCGCTGATGGGTGATGGGTGACATGCCACGTGACTGATGGGTGACAGGCCACGGTCGCTGATGGGTGACAAGCCACGGTCACTGACGGGTGACGGGTGACACGCCATGATCACTGACGGGTGATGGGTGACAGGTGCACTTTATGATGACAGTCTGATGACAGGTGCACTTTATGATGACAGGTACACTTTATGGGGGCAGATGGGGGTGACTGTTGGGTGACAGGTGCATTGGGGGGGCAGGGGGGATGTGACAGTGTGTGTTTTTACTGTACAGATCAGTAACTCACTTATCCCAGCTTTTTTCTCCTCACACTGGACACTGTGTGAGGAGAGAAGAGCTGGTAACAGTGAGTTACCGCTCTGTTTACATTGGATGTGATCGGCTGTGAAGTAGCCGATCAAAAGGTAACAGCCGCCGGCCAGCGGCTGATACCAGTGTCGGTGACAGGTAGTGTTCCCTGGGAACACGCCGCCACCGATGCGCACGCGCGGCGAGCTCCCAATCGCGCGCACACCGTCACGGCCGATCACATGGTGTACAACCATAACCAATGACTGTTCACCCTTGTCGGTGACGTGGTGTGTCCTGGGGACACGCCAGCACCGACAGAGCCGGGATGCGCGCGCCGATCGCGTGCAATCCCGGCTTAAAGGAACAACATCATATGACGTTGTCCCAGAACGAGAGGCTTACCGCTCTGCCGTCATATGACGTGGGCGGTAGGCAAGTGGTTAAAGAGCCTTCAATGTAGCCTCTCTGCTGTTCTCTTGCTCCCTTGTGCTGCTCCAGGAAACGACTCCTCTCCTGGCTGCACCCGAGCCTCCAGGCCTCAAGGTCACCCCCAGACTGGGGGCTCCCTCCCAGGTGACGCCTCCACAGCACCTCTGCTACATTCTCCACTCTTCCACCCGACACTCTCCTCTCCCCTGCTGGGCAGATCACAGTATTTAAGGAGGCCTGCCCCCCTGCCAATCCAGATAGGGGATTGGTCAGGGCTCCTTAACACACTTCAGAAAGTCACACCTCCTCTCCCATCCCCTTTTCTAGAGCCTTCTGGAAACAAAGAGGAGGAGCATCAGAGGGGTACTCCTTCCTGCAATCTCCAGCTCTCCCTGGGCCACTCCCCCCTGCCAAGATCAAAACATTCAGGCCTGCACTTTTAGTCAGGCCTAACTAAATTTTGCCTCTCCTTGCAAAAAACCCCACTACAAAAGCGCCTATCACTATGGGGGCGCTACAATTGTCTTACAAGTTGCTGCTTTGATTTGCAGTCAACCTAGCCAATCTTGATGTTATTTTTTGGGGACAGATAGTCATTTCTTTTGATACTTTAAATGGAACTGAGAGAAAAAAAGGTGAACATTTGGGGAAAAAAACACTCTGTTGATTTTGGCCACATAAAATGTAAAAGACAAGGTACAGAGGGTTTCCTTCTTACACAACATTTTTTGTCTGGCATCAGACAATACCAAGTCCATCTTTGGGTAAAATATATGGTGTAGAACCATTGGTATTTATTTTATTTACAAAGCTTTTTTCTCACATCATGACTTGACAACAAAGGCCCTAGCTTTGAAAATATGTTGTAAGGCCCAGAAATTACACCATTTGAAACAGAAAAGTCTGAACTGTTAGACTGTGGATGTTTTGAACATTTGTAATTAATGGTTTGGTTTTACGGTAGAATTACTTGAGATTAAAGCAAAAAAAAGGGTTCTGAAAAAATAATGTTCTTTTATTTCCTTTGTATAAAAGTAGGTAATGATGCTATAAAATGCATTATACTACTCCTGAGAACACCACATACGTATCTCTTGGTGGGAACATGGCAGGACCCAGAAATAAGGGAGTGCTTTATGGCTGTCAATGACTAAAAACGTCCATGTCAGTTTTTAGGTACTGTACTGAATTTACAGTGGCTCAGAAGTGGAAGGAACCTGTTTCGCTAGTGTCTCAGTTCTGCACATTATATCTGATAGTCTACTCTATCTAATCTGTAGTCTACCCCATCATATTGTACATTGGCTTTTTTGGGGACAGATAGGTCTTTATTCTGGTTACAAATTTGGATATGTGTATTTTGTGTTCCTTATTTTTTTATTAGAAATAAATAGTAAAAAATTTAAAAAAAATGTCTGTAATTTTTTCCAACTCAACAGTTATGTAATTTGCGCACACTGCTAAATTTACCCCAAAAATATAATCAACAAAGTATACTGATTAAAACAAATTGTGACTGTCATTTAACATGAAGGAATAGGAAAGTTCATTGTGCGTTGTTCTTTAGCAGAGCTTTATTCTCCTTCATTGCAACACGCGCAGGGAGGAAAGTTGATTCAAATGTCATAAAGATCATCCATCATCATCGTTGTAACTTGGGAATAATTTGGACAAGTGTAGCTCTACCCCCATAGGAGCCGCTTGGTTAGTACTGGTTCTTTACTCTGCCCTGTCAATCCTTAGAACAGGCCCTACCCCACTGGCACACCTGGTTATAGTAGAACACAAATATCACAACCACTGACACAGATTTGAATGAAGGTAAAAAACACAAAGTTTACTGTAGGACTGCTAAACAGAGGATATAGGGACAGCCACAGCATAAACGTATAACAATTGCGTTGTTTCAGATAGGATGAGTAAAAGATTTCAATTACATGTAAAAGGTGAGAAATCCCCTCATCTGCTCACAGAGGTCCCCTTTAACCACTTCCTTACTGGGCACTTAAACCCCCCTCCTGCCCAGACCAATTTTCAGCTTTCAGCGCTGTGGCACTTTGAGTGACAATTGCGCGGATGTGCGACGTTGTACCCAAACAAAATTTTTATCATTTTTTTCCCACAAACAGAGCTTTTTTTTGGTGGTATTTGATCACCTCTGCGGTTTTTATTTTTTGCGCTATAAATAAACAAAGAGTGATGATTTTGAAAAAAGAACAATGTTTTATACTTTTTTGCTATATTAAATATCCCAAAAAAAATATAAAAAAGAAATTTATTCATCAGTTTTGGCCGATATATCTTCTAATACATATTTTTGGTAAAAAAAAAAAATCACAATCGGCGTATTTTGATTGGTTTGCGCAAAAGTTATCGCGTCTACAAACTATGGGAATTGATTTATGGCGTTTTTATTATTATTTTTTTTTTTTACTAGTAATGGCGGCGATCTGCGATTTTTATCCGTACTGCGATATTGCAGCGGACATGTCGGACATTTTTGACACATTTTTGAGACAATGACATTTATACAGCGATCAGAAATTTAAATGTCCACTGATTACTGTATAAATGTCATTGGCAATGAAGGGGTTAACCTACAGGGGGCAGTGAAGGGGTTAACAATGTTCCCTGGGTGTGTTCTAACTGTGGGGGGGCGAGGCTGGTCGGGACATAACAGATCTAACTGATCCCAGTGACAGGGATCAGTAGATCTGTCTTGTCCCATTCACAGAACGGAGAACCGCTGTGTTTACATCGGCGGTTCCCCGTTGTGAGGCTGCTACAGGTGATCGGCGGGTCTTAGGCGGACATCGAGTCCGCCCGACCCGCGGGCACGCCCACGCAGCATGTGGCGGCCGCGAGAGCGCGCCGCCGCAGGCTGCGGGTGCGCGCGGGGAGCGCGCACGAGGCAGGACGTCCATGGACGTCCTCCGGGCATTTCAGAGCCGCGCTGTAGCCGTCTTTCGGCTATAGCGCGGTCCTGAACTGGTTAAACTCGGGCAGCCACAGCCTCAAACTCCTGTGTGTCTCTCCCCTCTCTCCTTCCTCCTGGCACCACAATCCCAAAAGTTGATGACTTTACACTAGTACCTCAACTCAGTGCACTGAAACAATTCCCCTTTCTTATAGTTCTGCTTGCAAGCTACTAATGTCATGTATACCAACAGGGCCCTGTAGTCTCTTTATGATGGTGCACTTGTGGATCTTCTTGGAGTATGATAAACTCACTGTTTCCAATTAGGTACTCATGAATCAGTATTACAATCCCAGGAACAGAGGAGAAAGAGAATAATGAATAAGCCTTTTATTGTGGCCTGAGAACGCCACAGACTTTCAGTCTCTTGGTAACTTGGTTAAGAAAGGGAGTGGAGGTAGAACAGAATGCAGAGTTCAGAGGTTCTTTGGGCAGGTAGCCCTCTCACCCACTCCAACGCCAGTAAGGCCGCACAGGCACAACGCTGATTCTTTCAGTCGGATGTCCGACCGACACCGTCCCTTTGGTATAACTCCGCTGTCACCGGTGCTCAAAGGGTCCTCCGGGTTCTCGGTCGGGTCGTGGAACCCCCCCTCTCTTTCCCAGAGTTCTCCTCTGCTCTTACAGTCTCCCTTGATTGGCTAAGTTCAGTACACCAACCACAGTCAGAGGAAAAGGCAGAGTAGGTTGCATCCAGCATGTGTCTGAGAAAACAAAAAGGGAGGGGAAAAATCGCTCCTCAGTGCTGACAAGCTGTGTCTGTGTACACTGAGCGTTCTTGGCGCGGATCTCTGATAGCCGCTACACACTCCCCCCACTTGAGAACCTTTGTCTGTGACCTGTTACATGCTTTACAAGTACACGCGGAAGAAAAGCAAGTTAATTTACGCAAGCATTCAGACTGTTTGCGTTGGCATAAAGACTCGGCAGAGGAACCTCCCACCAATTAGCATAGGAGGAGAGGTTGTCCTGCCTACAAACCACCTCAATGGGTATGGCCCAGCCAGATGTGCCAGGGGGTGAGTTAGGGTCATCCTCCACCAAATCTGTGGTGGAAGAACTGGGCTCTTTGAAAGTCCTTTGAGAAGTGAGGACCACCTCCTCAGAGCTTTCACCCAAATTGTCGTATGCCAGTCTCTTTGGTGGGCGAATAACTCTTTTCTCTCTCTGCTCCTTGGCTTCAGAGATTGTGGGCCTACTTTCCTCTTCCCTCTCTTCCTCTACTTCAACTTCTTCCTCCTCAGCAAAGGGATGAGAATCCTCAGAGTCTGCTGCCAACAGGGGGGATAGAGATCTTCTGGATCTTCTGAAGGCTGCCTCTGGGGTACAAATTCGGGGCCTCCGGCCTGAGGGTCTCAGTATTTGTCACTTTGAGAGGAGAGGGAGAAGAACTAGCAAGTTCTGACATCTGGGACAGCCAATCCATTCCCATCTCCTCATCCTCGCTGTCCTCGTCTTCTATATCCAGAGGCACTGACCTAGATCTAGTCATTGGATGAGAACTTTGTGGGGCTGCAAGTGTAGACTGAGGATCTAGTGGTGGTGGCACACGGACTGCTTCTGACAGGGACAACAGATGATTGCGATGCCAAGTCTTCAGCAGACCTGTACTTCCTTCTGGTTGGATCTGATATACTGGCAGCCCTGGCAGTTGTTTACAAATCACGTAGGGCTGTGACTTCCAGCGATCAGCCAGCTTGTGCTTCCCAGGGACACCCAGATTTCTCAACAATACCCTGTTACCTGGCTGTAAGTCTTGCACTCTCACCCTCAGATCAAAGTTCCTCTTATTTCTCTGTCCTCTGGCATCTGAGGCAGCTTTGGCCTTCTCATAGGCAGTCTTTAAACTTCTCCTCAGGCGATCCACATATCCTTTGTGAGAAGTTGCTGAGGTACAGTCCAGTGATGTGCTGAGGGCCAGATTGATGGGCAACCGAGCCTCTCATCCGAACATCAGCAGATAGGGAGTGTAGCCTGTGGCATCATTCAATGTGCTGTTGTAGGCATGCACAATGACCGCTATGTGTTTACTCCAGTGTTGCTTCTGTTCTCAGGTAAGGGTACCAAGCATATCCAGGAGAGTCCTATTGAATCTCTCTGGCTGCAGATCCCCTTGGGGATGATACAGAGTGGTTTGTGATTTCTTTATGCCAAGAAGATCTAGTAGTCTTTTGATGAGGCGTCCCTCAAAGTCTCTCCCTTGGTCGGAGTGGATGCATTGAGGTAGGCCATAATGCACGAAAAACTTTTCCACTAAGGTTTTAGCTACGGTGGATGCTTGCTGATCCTTTGTAGAAAAGGCCTGGGCATACTTATTGAAGTGATCAGTTACTACTAGAGTGCTTCCCTGTCCACTCAAGTCAGGCTCCAGGCACAAAAAATCAATGCCCACCAACTCCATGGGTCCTTGACTTTGGGGCAGGTCTCTGAGGTAGAGTCTTCCTATATATATATATATATATATATATATATATATATATATATATATATAATATATATACATATAATGCACAGTCTCCCCATCATAGGTGGATTGGGTGAGGCTAGTGTGGAGATTATAACTTGAGCAGTGGGCGAAGGGAGAGGGATCCTGGAGTATATTAACTATAATGGGATAAGTAAATCTTGATATAGTGCCACTGTGGATATAATAGGAGATAGCCTGGGCTTGTACAGTAAATGGAGTAAGAAGAGAAGGCACTAGACGATGCATAAAGCATTTGTGGGGTACTTGGTCAAGCTAGTCCATATTAGATCTGTAAGGTTAAATATAGATTAATTAATAGGGGCTGCACATAGATAAATGTGGTGCCCCATGTCGATGACCCTAAAGAAGCTCAAACCCTGGGCTTTTCTCCAAAGAATTCCCATAGTTCCTAAACTAGGCCAACAGCTCAGACCTGGACCATTCACAGACTTTTGTGGCTGCCTGCAATCACTGGGCAGGCTGCCCTCTATAAATGCATTATATGTGCATTACAGGCAGTCCCCTAGTTACAAACATCCGACTTACAAACGACTCCTACTTACAAACGGAGGGAGACAACATGAAGTGAGATGAAATCTACCCCTAGGAAAGTAAATTCACTCCTGTAAGAGTTATAATGGGAAAAATGTGTCTCCACTGAGGCTTTATCACCAAGCTTTGTTTCCACAACAAGCAAAAATTTTCAAAATCCAATTATCATTGGGACAGGAAGTGAGGTGAAATCTTCTGAACAGAACCATAGACAGCAAAACAAACATAACAGGGGTGTTACTCCTTCCCTATACTATCCAAAAAGCTTAAAAAATAGTTTTTTGGCTGAAGCTACACTTAAAAAATTTACCTGTTCCGACTTACAAACAAATTCAACTTAACCATTTCAGCCCCGGAAGGATTTCCAGCTTTAGGACCGGAGCACTTTTTTCAATTTGGCACTGCGCCGCTTTAACTGGTAATTGCGTGGTCATGCAATGCTGTAACCAAAAAAAAATTTGCATCCTTTTTTCCCACAAATAGAGCTTTCTTTTGGTGGTATTTGTTCACCTCTGTGCTTTTTATTTTTTGCAATATAAATAAAAAAGAACGAAAATTTTGGAAAAAAATTATATTTTCAACTTTATGTTATTACAAAAATACAATAAACTACATTTTAGTCATACATTTTTGCCAAAATACATTCAGCCACATGTCTGTGGTAAAAAAAAAGTCAATTAGCGTATATTTATTGGTTTGCGCAAAAGTTATAGTGTCTACAAACTAGGGTACATTTTCTGGAATTTACGCAGCTTTTATTTTATGATCTCATTTCCTGGGGTGCTAAAATGGAGGGGCAGTACAAACCTCCCCAAATGACCCCATTTTGGAAAGTAGACACCCCAAGGAATTTGCTGAAAGGCATGTTGAGCACCGTGAATATTTTATTTTTTTGTCATGTGATTGAAAAATGAAAAAAAAAAGAAAAAAAATTACACAAAGTTGTTACTGAAATTATATATTGCTCACACATGGCATGGGTATATGTGGAATTACACCCCAAATGACATTCTGCTGCTTCTCCTGAGTATTGGGATACTCCATGTGTGAGATTTTTTGGGAGCCTATCCGCGTACGGGACCCCGAAAACCAATCACCGCTTTCAGGATTTCTAAGGGCAAAAATGTATGCCTTCACCCCACACTACCTATCTCAGTTGCGGAGGCCATGAAATGCCAAGATAGCAACCCCCCCCCCAAATGACCCCATTTTGGAAAGTAGACACCCCAAGGAATTTTCTGAGAGGTATGTTGAGTCTATGGAATATTTTATTTTTTTGTCATAAGTGATTGAAAAATGACAAAAAAAAAATTACACAAAGTTGTCAATGAAATGATATATTTGCTCACACATGGCATGGGTATATGTAGAATTACTCCCCAAAATACATTCTGCTGCTTCTCTTGAGTATGGGGATACCCCATGTGTGAGACTTTTTGGGAGCCTATCGGCGTACGGGACCCCGAAAACCAATCACCGCCTTCAGGATTTCTAAGGGCAAAAATGTATGCCTTCACCCCACACTACCTATCTCAGTTGCGGAGGCCATGAAATGCCAAGATAGCAACCCCCCCCCCAAATGACCCAATTTTGGAAAGTAGACACCCCAAGCTATTTGCTGAGAGGCACGTTGTGTCCATGGATCCATATTTTGCCACAAGTTTCGGGGAAATTACAATTTTTTTTTCTCACAAAGTTGTTACTAAATTATATGTTGCTTGAACATGCCATGGGTATATATGAAGTTACACCCCAAAATACATTCTGCTGCTTCTTCTGAATATGGGGATACCACATATGTGAGACTTTTTGGCAGTCTAGCCGCGTATGGGACCCCAAAAACCAATCACTGCTTTCAGGCTTTCTAAGTGCATAAATAAAAGTGATTTTACTCCTCACTCCCTATCACAGTTGTGGAGGCCATGGAATGCCCAGATAGCACAACCCTCCCCCCCCAAATGACCCCATTTTGGAAAGTAGACACTCCAAGCTATTTGTGGAGTAGCACATTGAGTATTTTGCAGATCTCACTTTTTGTCACAAAGTTTTGAAATCTGAAAAAGTAAAAAAAATAAAAAATCAGTTTATTTCTTCATTTTCCAAAACAAGTGAGAGCTGCAAAATACTCACCATGCCTCTTAGCAAATACCTTGGGGTGTCTACTTTCCAAGATGGGGTCAATTGGGGGGGGGTGTGCTACCTTGACATTTCAGGGCCTCCAAAACTGAAGAAATTACACTTTGCTCCAATGTAAAGTAGTGAGTGTACAGCTTGTATAACAGTGTAAATTTGCTGCTCCCTCAAAATAACTCAACACACAGTCATTAATGTCTAAACCGCTGGCAACAAAATTGAGTACACCCCTATGTGAAAATGGGCCCAATTAGCAATTTTCCCTCCCCTGTGTCATGTGAATTGTTAGTGTTACAAGGTCTCAGTTGTGAATGGGGAACAGGTGTATTAAATTTGGTGTTATCACTCTCACTCTCTCATACTGATCACTCGAAGTTCAACATGGCACCTCATGGCAAAGAACTCTCTGAGGATCTGAAAAAATAATTGTTGCTCTACATAAATATGGCCTAGGCTATAAGAAGATTGCCAAGACCCTGAAACAGAGATGCAGCACGGTGGCCAAGACCATACAGCGGTTTAACAGGACAGGTTCCACTCAGAACAGGTCTCGCAATGGTCGAACAAAGAAGTTGAGTGCACGTGCTCAGAGGTTGTCTTTGGGAAATAGATGTATGAGTGCTGCCAGCATTGCAGAGGTTGAAGGGGTGGGAGGTCAGCCTGTCAGTGTTTAGACCATACGCCGCACACTGCATTAAATTGGTCTGCATGGCTGTCGTCCCAGAAGGAAGCCTCTTCTAAAGATGATGCACAAGAAAAGACAAGCAGACTAAGAACATGGATTACTGGAACCATGTCCTGTGGTCTGATGAGACTAAGATAAACTTATTTGGTTCTGATGGTGTCAAGCATGTGTGACAGCAACCAGGTGAGGAGTACAAAGACAAGTGTGTCATGCCTACAGTCAAGCATGGTGGTGAGAATGTCATGGTCTGGGGCTGCATGAGTGCTGCTGGCACTGGGGAGCTACAGTTCATTGAGGGAACCATGAATGCCAACATGTACTGTGACATACTGAAGCAGAACATGATCCCCTCTCTCCGGAGTCTGGGCCGCAGGGCAGTATTCCAACAACATAACGACCCCAAACACGCCTCCAAGACGACCACCGCTTTGTTAAAGAATCTGAGGGTAAAGGTAATGGACTGGCCAAGCATGTCTCCAAACTTAAACGCTATTGAGAACCTGTGGGGCATCCTCAAATGGAAGGAGGAGGAGCGCAAGGTCTCTAACATCCACCAGCTTCAAGATGTTGTTATGGAGGAGTGGAAGAGGACTCCAGTGGCAACCTGTGAAGCTCTGGTGAGCTCCATGCCCAAGAGGGTTAAGGCAGTGCTGGAAAATAATGGTGGCAACACAAAATATTGACACATTGGGCCCAATTTGGACATTTTCATTTAGGGGTGTACTCACTTTTGTTGCTAGTGGATTAGACATTAATGGCTGTGTGTTGAGTTATTTTGAGCGGACAGCAAATTTACACTGTTATGCAAGCTGTACACTCTCTACAGTCAGGTCCATAAATATTGGGACATCGACACAATTTGAATCTTTTTGGCTCTATACACCACCACAATGGATTTGAAATGAAACAAACAAGAATTGCTTTACCTGCAGAATTTCAGCTTTAATTGGAGGGTATTTACATCCAAATCAGGTGAACGGTGTAGGAATTACAACAGTTTGTATATGATAATATTTTTTATGCATACCTGTAATGTTTTGTTACTGTTTTTTATCATGTTTTATTTGCAGGTATGTAATTTTTTATGTTACTGCTTACCTGTAATGTTTTATTGTTAATGTGTTTTATACTTTTTTCTTCTTAGCAGCTATAGTTACATACCGGTAGTTAGACAGGTTGAAAAAAGACACAAGTCCATCCAGTTCAACCAAATAAAAAAACATATACATGCACATACATATATATATATATATATATATATATATATACACACACACACACACATATATATATATATATACACACATACACATATACATACAGATACACACATACACATACAACCAAATAATCCCATATACAATCCTTCACCCACAGTTGATCCAGAGGAAGGCAAAAAACCCCAGCAAAGTGTGATCCAATTTGCTATAACGGGGGAAAAAATTCCTTCTTGATTCCCCCTGGATCAACTTTACCTAAAAATGTTAGTACCCAGTTATATTATTCACATTATGGAAAGAATCCAGGCCTTTTTTAAAGCAATCAACCGTGCTGGCCAAAACCACCTCTGAAGGGAGTCTATTCCACATTTTCACAGCTCTTACTGTGAAGAAACCTTTCCGTATTTGTAGATGAAATCTTTTTTCCTATAGACGTAAAGAGTGCCCCCTTGTCCTTTGTGATGACCTTAAAGTAAATAACTCAACACCAAGTTCACTATATGGACCACTTATATACTTGTACATGTTGATCATATCCCCCCTTAATCTCCTCTTCTCAAGAGAGAATAAATTCAGATCCTCTAATCTTTCCTCATAGCTGAGCTCCTCCATGCCTCTTATTAGTTTGGTTGCCCTTCTCTGCACTTTCTCCAGTTCCCCAATATCCTTTTTGAGAACTGGTGCCCAAAGCTGAACTGCACATTCCAGATGAGGTCTTACTAATGATTTGTACAGGGGCAAAATAATGTCTCTGTCTCTGGAGTCCATACCTCTCTTAATACAAGAAAGAATTTTGCTTGCTTTGGAAACCGCAGCTTGGCATTGCATGCCATTATTAAGCGTATGATCTACCAGAACCCCCAAATCCTTCTCCACTATGGATTCCCCCAGTTGTACTCCCCCTAGTATGTACGATGCATGCATATTCTTAGCTCCCAAGTGCATCTCTGGAGTCCATACCTCTCTTAATACAAGAAAGGATTTTGCTTGCTTTGGAAACCGCAGCTTGGCATTGCATGCCATTATTAAGCTTATGATCTACCAAAACACCCAGTGAGGTCTCTACGTGAACCCTCGATTCTTATACGTACGTAGCATGTATGATCCCCCTCATGTTGACCCCCTTAGGTATCA
>BLSH010374551.1:108159-123221 GCA_018402905.1 Glandirana rugosa | reverse complement strand
ACTATGGATTCCCCCAGTTGTACTCCCCCTAGTATGTACGATGCATGCATATTCTTAGCTCCCAAGTGCATCTCTGGAGTCCATACCTCTCTTAATACAAGAAAGGATTTTGCTTGCTTTGGAAACCGCAGCTTGGCATTGCATGCCATTATTAAGCTTATGATCTACCAAAACACCCAGATCCTTCTCCACTATGGATTCCCCCAGTTGTACTCCCCCTAGTATGTACGATGCATGCATATTCTTAGCTCCCAAGTGCATAACTTTACATTTATCAACATTAAACCTCATTTGCCACATAGTCGCCCAATTAGACAGTGCATTGAGGTCGGCTTGTAAGTTGGAGACATCCTGCAAGGACGTTATTCCACTGCATAGCTTGGTGTCATCTGCAAACACTGAAATGGTACTTTTAATCCCAGACCCAATATCATTTATAAATATATTAAAAAGTAAGGGTCCCAGTACTGAACCTTGGGGTACACCACTGATAACCTTAGACCATTCAGAATAAGAATCATTAACCACTACTCTCTGAATTCGGTCTTTTAGCCAGTTTTCTATCCATTTACAAACTGATCTTTCCAAGCCTGTAGACTTTACCTTACACATTAGCCGTGTGTGGGGAACGGTGTCAAACGCTTTTGCAAAATCCAAGTATACCACGTCCACAGCCACCCCTCTGTCCAAGGTTTTACTTACCTCCTCATAAAAAGAAATCAGGTTTGTTTGACAACTTCTGTCTTTCATGAATCCATGCTGTCTGTTGCTTAAAATATTTTAATCCAACAAGAACTCATCTATGTGGTCTTTTATTAAACTCTCCAGTATCTTTCCAGCTATAGAAGTTAAACTAACAGGTCTATAGTTACTTGGTAAAGACTTTGATCCCTTTTTAAATATGGGCACCACATTGGCCCTACGCCAATCCAGTGGTACTATTCCAGTCATTAAGGAGTCCCTAAAAATGAGATACAATGGTTTTGAAATGACAGAGCTCAATTCCTTTAGGATCCGTGGATGGATGCCATCTAGTCCAGGTGCTTTATCTACCTTTATTCTGTCTAAATACTTCTGGACCATTTCCCTTTTGAGCCATTGTGGATCATTTGGGGCTGTGTCACTACCAACCCCGACATGGACATGAGCTCCCCCATGCCATGTCATTTTTTTATGTTACTGTGATTTATTAATTGTTTATTCCTTTTCAGGTAAGCCATTCAGCTGCAGCACTGATTTATCAATGGTGACAGCAAAAGCGTTTGTTCCCACCATTCATAAAGCAGCGACTCCAACGCTGTTGGAGGTGATTTCACCACCACAGTTGAAAAAAGAGCAAATATACCAGAGCATAGGGGCAGTGGGTGGAAATTGGAGCAGATTTCCCCTATGCTCCGGTATATTTTTTTTAAAAAGGGGCTATGCCCACC
The DNA here is from genome assembly GCA_018402905.1 of Glandirana rugosa. Lineage (NCBI taxonomy): Eukaryota > Metazoa > Chordata > Amphibia > Anura > Ranidae > Glandirana > Glandirana rugosa. The sequence goes on along the minus strand of BLSH010374551.1, from coordinate 121,791 downwards.
ATTAGAAGTGGGTGGATGAAGGGAGGTTTTCTAATGGAAGGCATACCCACCGATTGATTCTTTTTTTTCATTTAACCCACAGGCTGCATGAAAAAAATAACATTACAATACCCTTATGAGACTCGCCACGTCACCACGTGATACTGCAGTGCTGGTTCATCTACGTCCAGGGGGTACTAGGATGCTGGTGCTTGCTAATTCACCAGAAGGAGTAGCGGTGCTAGTACTGGCTCTCTGATCCATAGGAGAGCCCTGCGGTTCATGCACCTCAGCGACAGCAGAACGGGATCTGGTACGCCTGATCGTAGCAGGGACCACAACTCCGTCGTCAGAGCTATCTGACAGGGTGCCGCTGCTGTCTACTGGTTCATATGCTGAGCCTTATTCTGACAGTGGAGCTTCCCCATCGCTCTCGTCTGTCATACTCAGCATAGTGTAGGTCTCTTCGCTAGTGTACGTGCGATTGGACATTTTGGAGTTTCTAAATTTGATACGTACACTAGAGTGGCTCACAGGCAAAACCTGGTTGTCAGAGCCTGTTTCAAACGCTAACAAATTCACTGTCAGATTTTGCAGGTATCTGGCGTGATCTCTGTGAACGCTGCAGATATGTGTAAAGTGTTTTGTAAGTGTCATCTATTGATCCTGCACTTGGGTGGGCTGGGCTGGGCAGAGGGGCTAAACGCAGGTGCTAGCAGGTATCTGGGCTGATCCCGCTAACGCTGCATTTTTTAGAACACAAATCTAGTGGGGACGCTAATATATATCTGATCATATCACAGATATTGATCTGATTAGATACTACAATAGTATCTAACACCTATCCAATGTGTGTCTATGCGTGTCAGAGTACCTAACTAACTGGACCTGCCTGGTGTTTACGCTGACCCTAATGCACACTAAAACCTAACTGGGGTCACCACCGGGGGTTAAAACCTATAAAGGTATATAAAATAATATACGGCGGGTAATCTGATGGGGAAAAAAAACTATCTAGCTAGCTAGCGTCACCCGTGACACTTATACAGTGATCACAGGTGACAGAGGGCAATCAAGGGGTTAAAAACTTTATTGGCGGGGCAAGGGGGGTATTTACAACTACCTAGGCCTAATACTACCTACCCTAACACTGATTTAGTGTCACAAGTACAGCGATCAGTAAAAATCAGATCACTGCACTGTGACATGGGGTGACAGCACTGAAGGTGGTTAACTGGGGGGGGGGGCGATCAGGGGGCGATCAAAAGGTTAAAAGTGTGCCTAACTGTCCTGGTGTCAGGGTAGTGTTGTGCAACTCACTTTTAGAAGCTCTCTCTTCCTCGCCGAAACCGAAAAGGGCTTCAGGGAGGAAGATGAGCTCACTTCCTCTGCCTCTGTTTACATTACAGAGGCAGAGGTGCAATGTAATTGGCTAGGACCATTCGGAAGGGCCAGGCCAAATACCATTGGCCTGGCCCTGTAGAGTCAGCGGTCCTCTATCAAATCGCCCTGTAGTGATCGCATCGCACCTGACGGCGGTTTGCGATAACGAACCACCTGCCGCCGTCAAGCCACGGCGGGTGGTCGGCAAGTGGTTAAGAACAAACCTACAGTCCCTATCTTTTTTGGAACCCGCGGACCGCCTGTATATGCATATATATATATATATATATACATATATTTTCCTTACCTATCACAGTGATTTGACTATCGTTGGCTATATCTAATGCAGACCCCCCATACTCGCCTTGCACTCGTGCCGGTGTGTTTTTGGGGGTACCCCCGGCCTCTTGGGCCCTTCCATTTGGGGGCGTTCTGGGCCTCGAAGGGATGTGCGCTGCTGTTTACTATTGTCAATTCTTACCAAGTAAGTGCCTAGTACACCTGCTTTTATGGTTGTTATAATTTGTACCTTGTATCTTTTATGTATTTAATTGTCTCTATTTGAATTTAGACGTTCTGACATGCATGTGTTTATCTTATTAGATGATTAATGATTGCTCCAGACGCAGCGCATATCACGAGCGCGAAACTAGTTGAGCCACGAATACAACTCTCAAATTTATCTACATAATTGGTGGTTTGTTTCCCTATACGGTGCTTTGTTTTAAACATCAACACTTTGGTGCATTTTGTACGTTTAGGACCTCCACCTGTTTGGTAGATGTATCAGGTTTTTTCATGATTTTTTATGTTGTTTTCGCTTTCTCCCATTGTAGACCTGAGTGGGTCACGCAGGGCTTAGCGGAGGGATTTACGTCCTGTATGTCATGTCGACACATGTGCTTTTAAATATATTGTTGTATGCTATATGGATAGGCCTTAGGCCTTTTTTGCAACAATAAAGTACTGTTTTTAAATTGTACTGCATGCCTTCAAAGTCCATTCCTTTCAAAACTACATTTATTCTGCATTCTTCAAAGTTGTTCTCCCCTGTAGGCACAGGTTGTCTTCCAGATAAGGGGCAGAGCTTCTGATACCCAGTTCCTGAGTATGTTGGAGTATCTTTCTGGCACTTTGACACAAAGTCCCCTAAGACAGCAAAGGCAGAGGGGTCAGGGAGGGAACTTCTTCCTCGGCGGTTTCCGCTTTACTGCATCTAGTAGGACCCTCTTCTTGGTCCTTAGGGTGGATTATACACAGTTCTGTTTTGTTGGCCAATTGTACATTGGTGGCTAGGAAGTCCTCAGAGACTTCTTTCTTCCATTCTAACAGTGAGAAAGTGCGAGAGGCCCCACGGTCTGGCCTGGCATCAATCACCCACACTTTCTTGTCTGGGGCCAATGTCTTCACTGCCTGACTGATTTGCTCTTCAGTATAGGCCTCCCCAGGGAGATTGATTACCACACTCATCTTCGCGCGGGTGCCTACTTCGCCGCATCACCGGAACGCAGCAGCAGGATCCATCTTGATGTCAGTAGGACTGGCATCTAAGGAAACTGACAGCAGAGTAAGCGGATATCCTGGACAAGCCCCCACATGTAGCGCTACCCCCATAGGAGCCGCTTGGTTAGTACTGGTTCTTTACTCTACCCTGTCAACCCTTAGAACAGGCCCTACCCCACTGGTACACCTGGTTATAGTAGAACACGAATATCACAACCACTGACACAGATTTGAATGAAGGTGAAAAACACAAAGTTTACTGTAGGACTGTTAAACAGAGGATATAGGGACAGCCACAGCATAAACGTATAACAATTGCGTTGTATCAGATAGGATGAGTAAAAGATTTAAATTACATGTAAAAGGTGAGAAATCCCCTCATCTGCTCCCGGAGGTCCCCTTTAAACTCGGGCAGCCACAGAAGCAGAGGTAAATTCTTATAAGAAGGGAAACCGGTATGACATGATATTTTGTACAACCCCTGGCATCCCTATATGGGTCCAGGCAGGATGAGGGTTCAGAAATGACTCAAACTCCTGTGTGTCCGTCCCCTCTCACCTTCCTCCTGCCACCACTGTCCCAAAAGTTGATGACTTTACGCTAGTACCTCAACTCAGTGCACTGAAGCAATTCCCCTGTCTTATAGTTCTGCTTGCAAGCTACTAATGTCACGTATACCAACAGGGCCCTGTAGTCTCTTTATGGTGGTGCACTTGTGGATCTTCTTGGAGTATGATAACTTCACTGTTTCCAATTAGGTACTCATGAATCAGTATTACAATCCCAGAACCAGAGGAGAAAGAGAATAATGAATAAGCCCTTTATTGTAGCTTGAGAACACCACAGACTTTCAGTCTCTTGGTAACTTGGTTAAGAAAGGGAGTAGAGGCAGAGTCCGGAGGTTCTTTGGGCAGGTAGCCCTCTCACCCACTCCAACACCAGGAAGGCCGCACAAGCACACCACTGTTTCTTTCAGTTGGATGTCCGACTGACACCATCCCTTTGGTATAACTCTGCTGTCACCAGTGCTCAAAGGGTCCTCCGAGTTCTCGGTCGGGTCCTGGAAGTCTCACTTCCGCCCCTGGATACAGCGCTCTGGGTTCTCCTTCGTCTGGACGGCAACTCCCCGTGCCCCAACCGACTCCTTCCTCCCTCCCTCGTGGCGGCTCTGAGCTCTCTGGAAAACTTCCCACAGTCAAAACCTTCCCCCTTGTTACAAAGGCTGCTGCGCTTTGTAGTTTTCAAACCATGTATCACAGCACAATCGAAAATGCAAGGATACTGCGCTACCTACATAAAACAACAATAGCTGCCGGCACGACAACAAACCAAGTTGGATATAAGCAAGAATCAGAAAGTGCGGCGCTGTATCAGGACTATGAACATATAATAAGTAGGTCAATAGTAGAAACGTATTAAGTACATCAAGAAATTAAATAGACTAAATTTAAAATGTACTATACAGAAATGGCAAATGACTGAGGAATAATAAATAATGAGTTTGTAAATCTTGTAGCCCCTATAATGTTAAGACACTCCGCATAGAATGAAGACAGGGGGACCACAGACAGTTCATGTGATGATTGAGTACGATTGGTAGGCCCAATTTAGGATGGAGGTGCCTACTCTTAAAGTCCAATGGATAGGTTGGCGTGTTGCCGGTGTGATCCAAGAGAATAACTTCCGACTGAAGTGACAAGTGCTCAACTAGATGGTGCTCTGGAGTGACAATCCACAGTGATAAATGAATGCATTTACCAGAAGCTGGTAAGGTACCAGCGTGTGTTGCAAACAGTAGGGTGCAGTCCGGTGGTCCAGGAGAGCAATTAGAAATTAAGGTGACATGTGCTCAACTAAAGTTCTCTGGAGTTACAATCCTCACTATTAATTGAATGCGCTTACCAGAAACTGGTGAAACAACCGCAAAAGTTGTACAATCCAATGGAGTGTAGTCTGGTCATGGAAATTTCCCCTCAGAAGATCGAAATCAGACGGTCTCAGCACTCACTTTAAAAGGGGTATTTAGGCCCCTTTTTAGATGGATGATGTCACTCAGGAGGAATAGTATTATGGAATAGAAAGAAAAAGGTGCTCCATAACGTAATTCAGTATTGCACACAAAAATGTATTAAAAGTGTGGTTTAAAACACTTTCATTCATTAAAATAAATATGAGCTCATCATATACAAATCCAAATGCAGTGAACTGGGGGACAGGACTCAACGCGCTTTGTTTTAACAAACGTCTTCTGGGGTGTCCCCCCCCCCCCGTGATCACTGCACTTATATATAGAAAAAAAACGAATATCCAGTCCCTCCCACCATTCAAAATGGCAGAGGTCCATCCCCGGAATCCAAGATGGCGCCATGGTGTGCTTTCCACGCCGCACTTCCAGGTTATGGGTGTGTAAATAACAATGAAGTAGTAATATGAAAAAAAGTCCACATGTTGTGCGTTCCACGCCTCAAGATAAAGTGGATGGATTGGCGCCAATAGAGGTTACTAGCCGCCCCCTGCATTGAGAGCAGCGTGGGGTGCATTGATGCCGCTGAAAGGACATAGTTTGCGGCCACCAACACGCCCACACAAGGGGCGACGTCTGATATGGCCTAATAGTGAGGCGTAAGATGACGGAATACGGGAAGTGACCTCAGACGGCCGCAACTCTGAAGTGACGCACGCCCCTCCAAAGCTACGGAGAGATAATACAGATCACCTACAGGGGCCGGACATGCTAATTACTGGCCCGGAGGTGATCTTGTTAAAAAACTACACAACGGCAAGAACCGATGTGTGTAATGATGCAATGCAAACATGGACAAATAATTATAAAAAGATAAAAAACAAGTAAAGAGTGGATTTTATAAACACTATATAATGGGACACAAGCTCAAAAAATGTATAAAAGGAAAAGGTCTACTTTTTAAGGTGCCATGTTGGAGCCCCAGGGGCAGGATCTCTGCATACAGCTGCAATTGCAAACATGTTAAATCACAATACATGGATAAAACCTGTGGGCAAGAGTATTAAAATATTAAAATATACAGATACAATGTTCTGAGTAATAGACAATATCCCCATATATTAATAACAGCTGATAAGAACACCAGGATAATTAAAGTGGAAGTGTTAGATACAGGTTACTAAATATTAAAATATACAGATACAATATTCTGAATAATAGACAATATCCCCATATATAAATAACAGCTGATAAGAACACCAGGATACTTAGAGTGGAAGTGTTAGATACAGGTTACTAACAGAACAAAAGTGTACCCAAAGTTAATATAATATATTTAAATATGCAATGTATGCTATGGTACTTAGCCATATGTGAAGTACAAAGTGAAGTGTTATATATACACATAAGGAGGGGGAACCTGGAGTTAATATATAAAGAATAATGATAAAAAAAAAAATGAATGGTAAATGGTGGAAATGGATACCTATGATCATGATTTTTATCACAGCACAATCACTTCCTCAGCAGACTCCATTTCCCAGAGTTCTCCTCTGCTCTTACAGTCTCCCCTGATTGGCTAAGTTCAGTACACCAACCATAGTCAGAGGAAAAGGCAGAGTAGGTTGCATCCAGCATGCATCTGTGAGAAAACAAAAAGGGAGGGGGAAAATCGCTCCTCAATGCTGACAAGCTGTGTCTGTGTACACTGAGCATTCTGGCCAGCTTGGCGTGGAACTCTGATAGCCGCTACACAAGGATTTTTTTTTTTTGCCCTCGTGCACATACAGTGGGTAAAATAATTGTTTGATCCCCTGCAGATTTAGTAAGTTTGCCCACTTGAATTTAAATGAAGGGTCTATAATTGCAGCAAAGTTGGCCTTTACCTGTAGCAGGGAAACAGCCCCATAGCTTAATGTTTTCACCTCTGTGTTTGACTATAGGGATGGTTGGAGGAAGAAAAATGCCTATGACCTGAAGAACACCATACCTACAGTCAAGCACGGAGATGGAAACATTATGCTTTGGGACTGTTTCTCTGCTACAGGTACAGGCCGACTTTGCTGCATTGAGGGGCCATGTATTGTAAAATCTGGGATGAGAACCTTCTTCCCTCATCCAGAACAATGAAGATGGGTCGTGGATGGGTCTTTCAGCATGACAATAACCCAAAATATAGAAGAAGATGCACATTAAGGTCATGGAGTGGCCTATCCAGTCTCCAAACCTTAATGCTATAGATAGAAGCAACATCAGCTTTTTTATCTTACAAAAAAAAAATGGGTATTATATTGTGTTCACATGCACTAAAAATTATTTAAGTGTATTTTGTCCTGAAAATTTTAATTTAATAAATAGCTGCGCAAATGTTGTGTGACATCCAAAAATTGCTATAGCCACTGCTTTCTGGAAATATGTAAATTGCGAATTGTAAGTAATTCTCTAGTTAAAAAATTTAGATTTTAACATGTATGTGAGAAATGTGAAACATGCCTCAGGTGCCAAGTAGTTAAGCATCCGTTTGTGTGAGCATTATATACACTATATTGTCAAAAGTATTGGGATGCCTGCCTTTACACGCACATGAACATTAATGGCATCCCAGTCTTACACCGAAGGGTGCAATATTAAGTTGGCCCACCCTTTTGCAGCTATAACAGCTTCAACTCTTCTGGGAAGGCTGTCCACAAGATTTAGGAGTGTGTCTATGGGAATGTTTGACCATTCTTCCAGAAGCACATTTGTGAAGTCAGGCACTTTAAAAACCTTGTGGACAGCCTGATATAACTGCAAAAGGTGAGCCAACTCAATATTCAACCCTACGGGCTAAGATTGGGATGCCATTAAAGTTCATGACAATAAATGTATATAGTACATTTTATTCACTATACTATTTTTTAATATATATGTTTTTAATTTGCCTTCACTTTTCTTTTTGGGGGTCGATATCTGATCCAGACCCACTCCATGTAGCTTTGCCTCAGCCGAACAGTCATCTGTTGCTAGCTGCAATCAGACTACAATAAATCCTATATCAGTTATCTGGTGCTGTATAGAGAGGATGGAAAGACTTAGTACACAGTGCCCGAATGTCAGGCGGTATTGGCCGGTTCAATAGAAGGGGCATAACGGAAAAGATCTACCGACTGGCATCCAATCAGTGCTGTCAGTCAATGGCTGAGAGTGCTGACCGGTGTGTTCTGGTGGGGGAGGGGGAGATGGAAGTTCCCCTGTCAGAACAGAATGGCTCAATGGAAAGACATTGGATTTTCAGTGCAGAGGCTCCTCCTGAGCTCTTCAGCTATTTTTTTTGTTCAGCCCACTGGGTTGAACCAAAAAAAACTACTAGTGTGTACAAGGCTTAACACTGCCACACTCCCAATGTCAAGACAGCCCATAAGTAGGCTCTAATGGAGTAACCTGTAAATTCATTGGAAAACCAGGGGCTGGTCTTTTCAGTTCCTGGATGGCAACTGGATGCCAACTGTCACATACAGTCAGTGGTTCCAGTGTTAATCCCCACCAAGACCCACAGGAGACACTAATTTGCTCCTCTGTTTTAACCACTTCCAGCCCAGAAGGAAACAAGTGTTTTTGTATATCTGGTGATCATAGTTAGTTACATAGTTAGTCAGGTTGAAAAAAGACACAAGTCCATCCAGTTCAACCAAAAAAAAAATAAAAAAAAATGTATATACATATATATATACATATACACATACATATATACATACACACACACACACACATACAACCAAATAATCCCATATACAATCCTTCACCCACAGTTGATCCAGAGGAAGGCAAAAAACCCCAGCAAAGCATGGATCCAATTTGCTATAACGGGGGAAAAAATTCCTTCCTGATTCCCCGAGAGGCAATCGGATTCACCCTGGATCAACTTTACCTAAAGATGTTAGTACCCAGTTATATTATTTACATTAAGGAAAGAATCCAGGCCTTTTTTAAAGCAATCAACCGTGCTGGCCAAAACCACCTCTGGGGGGAGTCTATTCCACATTTTCACAGCTCTTACTGTGAAGAAACCTTTCCGTATTTGTAGATGAAATCTTTTTTCCTCTAGACGTAAAGAGTGCCCCCTTGTCCTTTGTGATGACCTTAAAGTAAATAACTCCACACCAAGTTCACTATATGGACCACTTATATACTTGTACATGTTGATCATATCCCCCCTTAATCTCCTCTTCTCAAGAGAGAATAAATTCAGATCGCCGATGCCTTTGCTGTAAACGTGATCCAAATAGCCTCACAGCTGCTGGATCACTTTTACGGGGCTTGGAAGGGGGCCTCCCTCCTGCCATCACCCGCCACTGTTCCCAGGTTGTCCTGTTCAATCGGGAGGCACAGGTCCACTGTAAGCAGTTGGTTGGGTCAGCTGCACACAGAGGAAAAGGAGGAACTTCCGTTCTCTGATCTCCTCTGTGACTAATGAAGCCGGAGGCGACAATGATTTAGTCATTTCCAGTTTTAGTGCAGTGCTTTTCTGGAAGCATCTGATCAAACTGATCTGTGTTTGATCAGATGCTAGGGCAGAAGCGGGCACAGGGGTCTAATAGAGTACCTGTCACTTCTCACAATTTAAACTAGTAATCTGTAAAGGTTTTCAAAGCGTCGCCCACAGACAATTTTAGGTACTGTAGTTTGTTGCCATTTCATAGGTATACACAAATTTAAATGTTGACATGTTTGGTACCTATTTGCTCGACACAACATCTTCTTTTACAGTATCTCACAAAGGGAGTACACCTCTCACATTTTTGTAAATACTTTATTATATCTTTTATGTGACAACACTGAAGAAATGACACTTTGCTACAATGTAAAGTAGTGAGTGTACAGCTTGTATAACAGTGTAAATTTGCTATCCCCTAAAAATAACTCAGCTCACAGCCATTAATGTCTAATCCGCTGGCAACAAAAGTGAGTACACCCATAAGTGAAAATGTCCATATTTGGCCCTAAGTGTCAATATTTTGTATGACCACTATTATTTTCCTGCACTGCCTTAACCCTCTTGGGCATGGAGTTCACAAGAGCCTCACAGGTTGCCACTGGAGTCCTCTTCCACTTCTCCATGACGACATCACAGAGCTGGTGGATGTTAGAGAGCTTGCGCTCCTCCACCTTCCGTTTGAGGATGCCCCACAGATGCTCAATAGGGTTTAGGTCTGGAGACATGCTTGGCCAGTCCATCACCTTTGCCCTCAGCTTCTTTAGCAATGCAGTTGTCATCTTGGAGGTGTGTTTGGGGTCGTTAACATGTTGGAATACTTCCCTGCAGCCCCCCAGTCTCCGAAGGGAGGCGATCATGCTCTGCTTCAGTATGTCACAGTACATGTTGGCATTCTTGGTTCCCTCAATGAACTGTAGCTCCCCAGGGCCGGCAGCACTCATGCAGCCCCAGACCATGACACTCTAACCACCATGCTTGACTGTAGGCAAGACACACTTGTCTTTGTACTCCTCACCTGGTTGCCGCCACACATGCTTCACACTATCTGAACCAAATAAGTTTATCTTGGTCTCATTAGACCACAGGACATGGTTCCAGTAATCCATGTCCTTAGTCTGCTTGCCTTCAGCAGGCTGTTTGCAGGCTTTCTTATGCATCATCTTTAGAAGAGGCTTCCTTTTGGGATGACAGCCATGTAGACCAATTTTATGCAGTGTACGGCGTATGGTCTGGTCACTGACAGGCTGACCCCCCACCCCTTCAACCTCTGCAGCAATGCTGGCAGCACTCATATGTCTATTTCCCAAAGACAATGGATATGACGCTGAGCATGTGCACTCAACTTCTTTGGTTGACCATGGCAAGGCCTATTCTGATTGGAACCTGTCCTGTTAAACTGCTGTATGGTCTTGGCCATCGTGCTGAAGCTCAGTTTCAGGGCCTTGGCAATCTTCTTTTAGCCCAGGCCATCTTTATGTAGAACAACAATTCTCTTTTTCAGATCCTCAGAGAGTTCTTTGCCATGAGGTGGCATGTTGAATTTCCAGTGACCAGTATGAGAGGGTGAGAGCGATAACACCAGATTTAACACACCTGCTCCCCATTCATACCTGAGACCTTGTAACACTAACAAGTCACATGAAAATTAAATGAAAATGGCTAATTGGGCTCACTTTGGACATTTTCACTTAGGGGTGTACTCACTTTTGTTGCCAATGGTTTAGACATTAATGGCTGTGTTGAGTTATTTTGAGGTGACATCAAATTTACACTGTTTTACAAGCTGTACACTCACTACTTTACATTGTAGCAAAGTGTCATTTCTTCAGTGTCGTCACATGAAAAGATATAATAAAATATTTACAAAAATGTGAGGGGTGTACTCACTTTGTGAGATTTTGTATATTTCACCCAAAAATTAGGTATTATATTGTGTTCTTGTGCATTAAATTCAAGTGTATCCTTTCCTGAAAATTTGCATTTTTGAAATGTCATACAAAATTGCAACAGTCACCATTATATTCTGTAATGTTTGGAGGTTCCAAGTAATTTTCTATAAAAAAAAAGCAGATTTAAATGATTATGTAAAAAATCTCAAAATGGTTCTGGTAGGCAAGTGGTTCTGGGACAAACAGCTGTCAGTAACATTTTAAAATGGCCATGGGGACTCACATGATTGAAGTGTATCTCTAGTTAAGAAAGGGGGGGGGGGGGGTAGGTGGGATTTTAAATGAGGCAGTGACTGGGTAGTGTCATATGCCTCCATCTCTGGTACAATACAAAAGAGAGGGGAAATTTGGGACTTTAAATGTAGCACACGGCTATAAGGTATTGCAAAGAGAATCGATATATCATATCATGTTTATTGGTACATATACACATGTTGAGTCATATCAAAACACAGTGAATAAATAGTATTGCTCATAAGTAACACAAGGTACACACACATTTCCTCCCACACTCCAAAGACCTGCTGGTAGGTTAATTGGATCTTGTCTAAATTGGCTCTAGTATGTGTATGTATGAATGTGAGTTAAGGACCTTAGATTGTAAGCTCCTCGAGGGCAGGGACTGATGTAAATGTGCAATGTATATGTAAAGCGCTGTGTAAATTGACGTCACTATACAAGTACCTGAAATAAATAAAATAAATGTGTATGTGTATCAATAAACATGATATTATATATTGGTTTTCTTTGCAATACCGTATAGCCGTGTGCTTCTTTTAAAGTCCCAAATTTCCCCTCTCTTTTGTAAAGTGTATTGCTGCCTTTGTAGCCAGGTTAGGAACAACACCTATTTTATTTGTTACATGTTCCCATTCACATGGTGCAGCTCTGCATAGAAACCAGCTTTCATGTTTTATTGTCAAAGCTTAATTGAACAAACTGAAATTAGAAGCTGATTGGCTACCATGCACAGCTGCACCAGATTTTGCACTCTCCAGTTTTAGTAAATCAACCCTGTCTGTCCTGACAAAGGGTAACGATTTAGAAGCTGGGATTATCCATTGTATGCTAATGAGGGGAAACTCAGTCAGCTCTTAGCTTTTCTATTGGGACTCACTCTGAACCTGTTCAGATTACTTACATTCTGCCATAACACATTCTAAGAAACATCTAAAAGGCAAGAAATATATATATTTTTATTTTTTAGGTAGGGTGTTTGAATTGGAACATATAAGAAACATATAATGGAACTTTCTCAAATCGGGCTCCTGTATGGACACAAGTTACTGTGATTTCACTGAACACTGTAAGCTTCTCAGAGTGTGTGCTAGAAGCTTCAGCAAGTCAGATAGAGCCTGTCTAAAAACCCTCACTCCTCCCGACTGACATCCACCCATAACATATTCATATTTTAATTTTGATATTTTCATAACTCCTCCCAGGTTCCAGCCCATTGCTAGCACCAGGGCCAAGAAAGGAGTATTGAGGTAGGGTGCTGGAATAATTTCAGGAAGCTATATACAGCATCCTGCTGGCCCCTCCCACTATCCATGATCTGACTACATTACACAGAGAAGTACATAGACCCAGTGATGATGTCACTGGGCCAAAAAAAGGGTGATATGTAATGAAAGCAGAAAGATTTTATTAAAAATTAATTAGCATACCCTACCAATAAACAAGGCTTTTATTCTTTAAATGCACCTCCTATTTCGAGAATCGCTGAATCAAAGCCATGTGGCTCAGCACCAAGAGACTCTGGTACCCAACACTATGCATATGACACAACGTATGTTGAAAGAGTAGAAAAGAATGACATAAGAAATGCATTACCTTTGTAGCTTCTTGTGGTGAGAAATGCAACACATTTGGTCCTTTAAGTAAGTTTAGGATGTGAAATCTTCATCTTCCAGGTGACAGTAGATATGAAATAATAGGAGATCAGCAATTAGTGCAGTTACTTAAGCGGCTGCCTCAAATAATTTGGAAATGATGGGCTTAAATTCCGCATTAAGTACAAAGGAAACACAGAGGTGTAACGTTACCAGCCGGTAACCAAATCCTTCTGCTCGGCAGTGTGACTGTATTACCCTCTCTTCAGTGTGATAGCTGCTCAGCAACCACTTTTAGTATATTGTATAACCCCAGTATAACTCCCTGGCATATCTCAAATCTACATGACCAGACAGTCATACTCATATCCCTAGATCTAATGCAGGCTCACAAAGTGTTCTGTTTAATTGGTGGCTATTAAAACTGCTCCTTTTAGTAAGCAGTAAAATAATTTAATATGTTAGTCTCACATTAAAGTTCAGGACCCCCCCCAATAAAAAAAAAAATTATACTCACCTAAGTGGATGCAGCATCTCATCTCTGTCAGT
>BLSH010374551.1:91955-108149 GCA_018402905.1 Glandirana rugosa | reverse complement strand
CCTTTAAGTAAGTTTAGGATGTGAAATCTTCATCTTCCAGGTGACAGTAGATATGAAATAATAGGAGATCAGCAATTAGTGCAGTTACTTAAGCGGCTGCCTCAAATAATTTGGAAATGATGGGCTTAAATTCCGCATTAAGTACAAAGGAAACACAGAGGTGTAACGTTACCAGCCGGTAACCAAATCCTTCTGCTCGGCAGTGTGACTGTATTACCCTCTCTTCAGTGTGATAGCTGCTCAGCAACCACTTTTAGTATATTGTATAACCCCAGTATAACTCCCTGGCATATCTCAAATCTACATGACCAGACAGTCATACTCATATCCCTAGATCTAATGCAGGCTCACAAAGTGTTCTGTTTAATTGGTGGCTATTAAAACTGCTCCTTTTAGTAAGCAGTAAAATAATTTAATATGTTAGTCTCACATTAAAGTTCAGGACCCCCCCCCCCCAAAAAAAAAAAAAAATTATACTCACCTAAGTGGATGCAGCATCTCATCTCTGAGAACTGAGCGATCAAACACTGCTGGCCGCTGAGTTCTCCCCTCCTCTGTCAGTCACCGGCTCTCTGCTGTGCCCTGAACTGTGCAGGGGATGGGAGTGGCTGGATCAGTCTCTCTGTCCAGGCTGCTGGGTGGATCCCATCTGTACAGTCCGGATTGATCCATCGCCTGGACTGGCTGAGTTACGTCAGTTGAAATTGTGTCACATGAGTACAGGACGAACCACACTCTTGTGATCCATAGGAGACGTAGGGCCAAAAAAACTTGGCCCTACTTCTCCCTTCAAAGTATTTGTCAACTCTTACCTTGTAAAACAACCTATTCAGTTTAAAACTAAAATTAAAGGCTAAACATTTGTGTATACATAGAAAAACATTATAAATACATTTATTTTTTCATTTTTAGCATTAATTAAATATCCTCTTTTCTCAGGAGATAGGCACCGCTTGGTGATTTTGGGTTCTCTTTTCTCTACTCCAAAAATGGCCTCAGCCCCTCTGGCATACCTGGTTAGATATAAAATAGCTGGAAACACTTTTAAGAATACAAGTGGAAAATACCTTTATCCGGGCTGTGGATTGTTACCAGAAACAGACAGGCACACCTGGTAGTGGTAAACAAGTTGAATATATTATCATATCATGGAAACTTACAGCACTGTTAAACCTTGTTGCAGAGTATCAATACAATAGAAATGACAACCGTTAATATTTAGCAACTGTAAATATAGAAAAAAAACTCAATTATCTATATGTCCATTGCACGGGCGCTGAGAGGGAGGAGAGAAGGTTTGTCTACTTCTCAGCTCCTTCTGGGCCAAAACACTGTTGAGATAAACAGAAAAAAATGCATTAAACAATTTTGTAGCGTTACAGGTCCTGGAGTGAAAAGTACTAGTGTCTTCTGCTAGCAAACTGTGGGGCCCTTGTTTTAAGAGTAGGTTTAAATAAGCTGAAATGAAGTAGTAATCATCTTGGATGTTCTGTTAGGTAGTATGGTAGTTTTTTATAAAGTCTGTTAGGTAGTAAGGAAGCCCCTGTCCTGGAGTTCTCTTCACCGGCCCCATCTGGGGTCAGCTGGCTCGCAACTGACTCCATGGTCACTTTACCCTTGGAACCCACAGTTCCCATGCCTGATCGATTCTCAGTGAACCGTAGGAAATTCCAGGCGTTCCGTAGCGCCTGTGAACTATATTTCAGCCTACAGCCTTGCACCTTCTCTCTGTAAGCCACAAGGGTGGGGCTGGTAATCTGGACTTTGACTAAGAGCAGTAGCTCGAAACATGAAAGTCACGGCTAGCCCTGGCTTTCACGATCTACAATACACCACCAGCCAATTCTGTACCAACTCCCACCACCAGGGGTCTACCGGTAACTCTGGGTCTGTTGCTGGGCCGGAGTTTGAAGTCACGCAGTGTGCCGGACTCTTTGGACACAGCTCCTTCTTTCCCACCTAGAGCGGCCACAACACAGCGCACGGGTCTCACAGTTAGCCCAGCCACACTGACGGATCCTGACCGCCGCACATCCTTCCACCAGTGATAGCACACAACCACAGGTCAGTAGGTTCCTGGTGCTGGGACTTGTTCCCAGCATGCACCCATCCAGGCACCAGCCTTTTGGGAACATTGAGATACATTTGGAGTGTGCACCGCCCTGCAAAGCTGATACCCTCCGTTCTTTGTCAATCCCATTCAGCATCCCATTGACTTCTCACTACACGCCATTCCGGATAGCCCCTACTATTGGGCTTTTTTCTCCCTTTCTCAGATATGGCCATCCATCCTAGACATAGACTTCCCCTCCTGTGATTTTCAATTCTTATCCCTCCACACAGGATCTCCTACAGGTATCCCAGTCCAGGACACAAGAGCGGTGGGATTTTGGTTCATCGAGCATGTAGCTGACTATTTACTTTATGGTGCCATCATCATTGTTGATCGCCAGTATTTTATCACATGGATGTATTCAAGTTTTTATCTACTCTCTCTCTGTTTGCATAATATCCAAGGTTTTAATTAATAAATATGTACAAATAATTTTTTACAAACAAGTGACTTTGATGGTTTCATTGAGCGCTGTCTTTAGTCTACACCATTGTATTCACCAATCCAGTGATTCTCAGCAGCTCTGTTCCTCTTCAAATATTTATACGTGAGGTTATTGATTTTTCCAGCCATAAGAGTGGCTCTTGTTTAGTAGCGCTTTAAGTACATTTTTGAGAGTAGGGGCTGGTAATCTCCCTGCTACAAGACGAGCCCCAGACGTGGCTCCACATGCTCCTGGAGCAAGGGGCGCCTGAAGTCTCTGACCTTTACCGGTTCTTCTGGGCAATGGCCCAGTTATATGAAGATCCGCACCAGGTGGCCACTGCGGAAGCCACGCTTCACTCTCTCTGGCAAGGCCCTCCCCCGGCGGATGATTGTGCATCCGAGTTCAGGAGTTGGAACATTGACACAGCCTGGAATGAGGCAGCTCTCTGCCACCAGTTTTGGCTATGCCTAACCGATTCCCTGAAGGATGAGTTGGCCCGTGTGGGGGTGCCGTCCTCTCTGGAAAGACTCATCGATCTGGCCATTGAGATTGATCAGCGCCTCAGAAAGCGCAAAGGGGAGAGTGCCATAGTGAACTTCCGACCTACATGGATGCTACCTCATGCCTATGGCTTTCCAAGTGCTTCTCTTGTCGGCTCTGCCATACCCACCTCTCCTCCTCCAATGCAGTCTGAACCAAAGCAGTGGGGGGTAGTGCACCCGGCGCTGACCCCTGAAGAGAGACAGCGCCGAAGAAGCCTGGGCCTCTGCCTCTACTGCGGAGAGCTGGGGCATTTCGTGCGAGCCTGCCCCGCCAAGTTGGGTAAGTGCCTTGCTGTCTCCTCCCAACCTGTACCTAGAAACGCTGCTCACCTCACCCTCTCCATACTCCTACAGCTCCCTGGAAGGACTATTCCCGTCCATGCCATCATTGATTCTGGTGCCTGCAGCTGTTTCATGGACATATCTTTTGCTGCACAACATGGGATCCCTCTACGACCCAAATCCCTCTATGACCCAAATCCCACAGGATGGTTGTGCAACTGGCTGATGGGACGACTATAAAATCTGGTCTGGTCACACAAGAGAGCGCTCCCCTGACCACTATGATGGTCGGAGGTCACCAAGAGCTCCTCACTCTTGATGCCATCACCTCTCCCCTCTTCCCTGTCATCCTTGGCCTACCCTGGCTCCAGGCCCATAATCCCACCATCGACTAGACTACAGGGAACATCCAGTTCCAATCGCAGTACTGCCACAAGCACTGTCTCCCCAGGACTCCCGGAGCGGATCCTTCCCTATTATACATGGACCTTGACCGGGAGCCTGATGTCCGCCAGGCAGTCCCCAGTGTCTACCATGCTTTCCTGGATGTTTTTAGTAAGAAGGGGGCTGAGGTCCCTCCTCCCCACAGGCCATACAACTGCCCCATCAAGCTTCTTCCGGGTGCTGAAATCCCTTTCGGAAGGATTTATCCGCTTACGGAACTTGAACTCAGCACCCTCAAATTGTCCATCAATGAGAATCTCAGTAAGGGGTTCATCCGTCTGTCAGCCTCACCAGCTGGGGTGGGTATCTTTTTTGTGGAAAAGAAGGATCATACGCTGCGCCCATGCATAGACTACCGGGAACTTAATAAAGTTACAGTTAAGAACCGTTACCCTCTTCCTCTAGTACCGGAGTTATTTCAAAGCCTGGGGACTTCCACTGTCTTCACCAAATTGGACCTCCGGGGAGCTTATAATCTGGTACGGATCAGGGAAGGCGATGAATGGAAGACGGCCTTCGTACCCGCTTCGGTCATTATGAGTACCTAGTAATGCCGTTCGGTCTATGCAACAGTCCTGTCGCTTCCAGCACTTTATAAATGATATCTTCAGGGACTTCCTCGACCTCTTTGTCATTGCTTACCTGGATGACATGCTGATCTTTTCTCCTTCCCTGGAGCTTCATCGCAACCATGTAAAAAAGGTACTGGGTCGCCTCCGCCAGGGCGGTCTTTAGGACAAGCCTGAAAAGTGCGAGTTTGAGCAGCGCAGCATACAATTTCTCGGACTCCTCATTTCTGTTGGAGGGTTCATGATGGACCCCCAAAAAGTCTCTGCCATCTTGGACTGGTCAGCTCCGGCCGATAAAAAGGGAATCCAGTGCTTCGTTGGATTCGCAAACTTTTATAGGAAGTTTATCCGGGGGTTCTCCTCCATAATCTCGCCTATCACCCAATTAACCAAACAGGGTACCACGTTCCACTGATCTCCTGAGGCACAAACGGCTTTTGAAAAGCTCAAAGAACTGTTCACTTCTGCACCTATTCTAAAGCACCCAGATGCTGCTCTCCCTTATGTTCTGGAAGTCGATGCATCTGAGGTAGCGGTCGGGGAAATTCTCTCTCAAAGACAAGGTACCAGAGCGCTGCTGCATCCGGTAGCATTCTTTTCTCACAAACTATCATCTGCCGAGAAAAACTATGGTGTGGGTGATCGTGAACTTTTGGCCATTAAATTGGCATTAGAGGAATGGCGGTACCTATTAGAAGGAGCAGCTCATCCAATCCCCATTTACACGGACCACAAGAATCTCAAATATTTGAGGATTGCTAAAAGGCTGAATCCACGACAAGCCAGGTGGGCACTGTTCTTCGCCCGGTTCACCTTCCACATCACTTACAGGCCCGGGTCGAAGAACACCAAGCCGGACTCCCTTTCGCGCAAGTTCAATGTACCCAGAAACCCCGGTATTCCCCGATACCATCATCATGCCTTCCGGAAGTTTCTTGTTGTTGCAAAAGGATGTGCTGTCACAGATTCGACAAGCTTTCATGGGGGCAAACCCCCTTCCCGGAACCCCTCTACAGCTCAAAGAAGGGTTGCTCTGGCACAATCACAGGATCTTCGTGCCAGAGAGCTTACAAACCTTAGTCCTAGACCTCTGCCACAAACACCGGCTCGCTGGGCACTTCAGGGTACGCAAGACATCCGAGTTGTTACAGCGTACATTCTGGTGGCCCCAAGTAGGTGTAAGGGTAGCAAGACTCAGTCCTTGGAGTCATATATCCATGGACTTCATTGTGGAGTTACCCCCTTCTGAAGGCTTCTCCACCATCTTCATGGTGGTGGACAGGTTCACCAAGATGGCCCACTTCCTGCCCATGAACGAGCATACCTTCTGCCGCAGAGACTACCAAGATGTTCATTAAGGAGATTTTGAGGCTCCATGGGATACCGGCAGATGTGGTATCCGACCGTGGAGTACAATTTACTTCCAAATTCTAAAGATTACTGTGCAGGTCCCTGAGGACTGGGCTGTCCTTGTCCTCTGCCTATCACCCCCAGACGAACGGCCAGACGGAACGTACAAACTAAACGCTGGAGCAGTACCTGCATTGTTTTTCTTCTTTCACCCAGGATGGCTGGATTACACTCCTACCACTGGCTGAGTTCGCATACAATAACTCTGTCCACTCTGCCACTCTGCTGTCACCATGTTTCGCCAATTATGGATTCCACCCTGCCTTCTTGTCCAACGCCTGTCCTAAGAGTTTGGTGCCAGCTGTGGCTGACTTATTGGTAGAGTTGAGCAAACCCGGACTGTAAAGTTCGGGTCCATACCGAACTTTGGGGTGTCCGGGACCCAGACCCGGACCCGGACTTTTCAAAAAAAGTCCGGGTTCGGGTCCGGGGTTCTGGTAATTTTAAAGAAAAATCTTAAAAATGCTGTAAAAAAGCCCAGGAAGGTCCTAGAGGTCTGAGGTCTAGAGGTCTAGAGGAAGGAAAATGGGGGTAAGGGTGGGACAAGTGCCTTACAAAGAAATGGGGACAGGGAAATAACTTTAAATATTTTTAAAAAAATAAAAACATAAAAAATGCAAAAATGTAGATCATCTTCAAAATGGGTCTGAAAAGTATTAATTAACATTAGAGGCCATAGAACTGTTCTAAAATCATCTTCAAACTGTGTCAAAAAGTATAAATAAGCCGGGAGTACCCATATCACTGTTCTGCAAAATGTGTGTGTCACTTTAAATGAAACCGGGAATCAGTGCACATCTCTTCTGCACAATTATTTCAAGTCTGTGTGTCACTTTAAATCAAACCGTCAATCATTGCACATCTGTTATTCACACTTCTTTTTAAAGTCTGTGTCACTTTAAATGAAACCGTCAATCATTGCACATCTGTTATTCACACACATCTGTTCTGCACCAGAACAGATGTTCTTCACACATTACATCTGTTCTGCACACATCTGAAAATAGTTTAGAACACTTTACCTAAAACCGGGGAGGAACCATACACCTGCTCTTCAAACATCTGGATAGTGTGTTTGAAAATACAGCATAGAGAAGAGCATGCATATGGTTTTGCTCTTCACACACAGTTTGCAGATGTTTTCAGAACAGTGATATCATATCAGTGATATAATATCACTGTTCTGAAAACATCTGCAAACTGTGTGTGAAGAGCGAAACCACATCTCAACTCTACTTATTGGATTTCTTCACCTCCAATAATAAACTTTTACTGCAAACAATGGCACGAACACAGGCTGCTAACAAGGAGGCTTATGACAAGAAGAGATGTGTCGAGTTAAACTTGGAACCCGTCCAAGAAACTTGGTCCAAGATTCTTGGGGCCTTTCCCTATCAAGAGGAAAATTAACAAGGTGGCATATGAACTGGAGTTGCCTGAGTCATTTCGCATCCATCCTGTCTTTCATGTGTCCTTGTTAAAACCTAAGACCGCTGAGCCCTTTCCGGACCGGAAAACAGGTCCACCTGCACCAGTACTGGTTGATGCAATGGAGGAATTTGAGGTAGAATCCATCCTGGATTGCAGGAGGAGAGGTGGTGGCATCCAGTATCTAGCCAAATGGAAGGGCTACGGCCCTGAGGAAAGCTCTTGGGAACCAGAAACGAACTTCCATTCGGAGGAACTAATTAAGGCTTTCAAGAGAGACCATCCAATTTAGGCGGACAGCATCCTGCAACCAGTGCTGTCCGTTCTACATCGTTTCCAGTGTGTTCTGTGACTTTGCTTCCAAAACTTCCTGTACCTGTGACCCAACTTGTCTAGCCTTGTTTAAACTCTGCCTGCACCGACCCTTAGCTTGCCTACGACGACTCTTCTGCCTGATCCCTTTGTACTTCTGCTGCCCACCTGTTAACGACCCTGCCTGTACCTGACTACCCGCTTGCCTGCTGCTTCTATACCGCACTTGCCCGCCTGCTACCGACCCAGCCTGCATCACCAATCTTCTGCCTTGCATGAGCTCATGGAGGATCCTCAAAACATCATCTGCATTCCTTCCAGCCCTCGTGCCCCCTGTGCTCTGGAACTTCCTGTCTACTCTACCAGGGGTTCCCGAACCAGGGCCGTAAGAGAGGTTGCCCACTGCATAGTCAGACTCCATCACCAGGTACGTGACAGGATTGCTGAGTAGTGGTGTGCACCGAGTTGTTGTATGCAAACTTGGCACACGGAAGGAGTGAGAACCAGTCATCCTGAGAGAAGGAACAGAAAGTTCTGCTCTATGGTCTGGTTAGCCCTCTCGGTTTGCCCATTGGTCTGGGGGTGGTATGCTGTGGACAAACAGACATCTATTGCCAGGCTCTTGCAAAGGCTTCTCCAAAATCTGGAAGTAAACTGGACCCCCCTGTCTGAGACGATGCTGTTGGGAAGGCCATGTAGCCGGCAGATTTCCTTAATGAAGAGATCGGCCGTCTCCTTGGCCGAAGGTGTGTTGACCATGGGTAGAAAGTGTGCCATCTTGGATAAATGATCTACAACTACACAGATGGTGGTGTAACCTTCAGACGGAGGATAATCTACAATGAAGTCCATAGAGATTTCCTGTTGTAGAAGCAGGAAGTTATGTTTAGACAAGATGGTGTCAGATGCGTTGACCCCTGGCCTATCTGGGAACATGCGTGACAACGCATCGGCCTTACTGTTCTTTGACCCCGGCTGGAAGGTTATGTGGAAGTTAAAATGAGAGAAAAAAAATAGTGCCCAACGGGCTTGGCGAGGTCTTAAGCATTTGGCCGTTCAAAGGTATTTGAGGTTCTTATGGTCTGTGAATACCATAATGGCATGTACTGCTCCCTCCAATAGATACAATAGATACCTCCACTCCTCAAGGGCTAACTTTATGGCCAGGAGTTCACAATCTCCCACATCATAATTCCTCTCTGGCTGGCTCATCTTGCATGAGGAAAAGGCAACAGGATGCAGCAGGGCTTTTGCTCCTAGATGTTGTGACAGGATCGCCCCTGTAGCAATTTCTGAGGCGTCAACCTCTAAAACGAAAGGCAAGGCAGGATCAGGGTGCTGCAGCACAGGGGCTGACTTGAACAGCGGACTGGGCTTCAGGTGACCACTGGAACCAAGTGTGTTGCTGAGTTAGCTGGGTAATGGGTGCGATTATGGAAGAGAAGTTCTTTATAAACCTTCTATAGAAGTTCGCAAACCCCACAAATCTCTGTATTCCCTTTTTATCGATAGGGGCTGGCCAGTCTAGAATGGCTTTGAACTTTTGCGGATCCATGGAGATTCCTTCAGTGGAGATGAGGCCTAAAAATTAAATTGATACCTTCTCAAACTCACATTTCTCGGCCTTCACATAGAGGCCATGCTTCCTCAAGGTTGACAACTCTTTCTTGACATGCAGCCTGTGGAGCTCAAGGGTGGCTGAAAAAATGAGGATGTCATCTAAGTATACAATGACAAAGTGGTCCAAGAATTCTCAAAAGAGGTCATTGGTAGAGTTAAGCGAACCCGGACTGTAAAGTTCGGGTCCGTGCCGAACTTTGGGGCGTCTGGGACCCGGACCCGGACTTTTCAAAAAAAGTCTGGGTTCGGGTCCGGGGTTCTGGTAATTTTAATGAAAATTCTGAAAATGGCTGTAAAAAAGTCCTGGAAGGTCCCAGAGGTCTGCAAAAGGATGGAAAATTGGGGTAAGGGTGGGACAAGTGCCCTACAAATAAATGGGGACAGGGAAATAACTTTAAATATTAAAAAAAAAAAAAAACCATAAAAAAAGCAAAAATGGAGGTGAATGTGGATCATCTTCAAACTGGGTCTGAAAAGTATTAATTAACGGTAGAAGCCATATAACTGTTCTAAAATCATCTTCAAACTGTGTCAAAAAAGTATAAATAAGCCGGGAGAACCCATATCACTGTTCTGCGAACATCTTGAAAATGTGTGTGTCACTTTAAATGAAACCGGGAATAAGTGAACATCTGTTCTGCAAACATCTTTAAAGTCTGTGGGCCACTTTAAATGAAACCGGGAATAGGTGAACATCTGTTCTGTAAACATCTTTAAAGTCTGTGTGTCACTTTAAATATAACCGGGAATAAGTGAACATCTGTTCTGCACACATCTGTAAACTGTTTAGAACACTTTACCTAAAACTAGGAGGAACCATACACCTGTTCTTCAAACATCTGGAAACAGTTTAGAACACTTTACCTAAAACCGATAGGAACAATACACCTGTTCCGTGAACATCTGGAATCTATGTGTGAAACTACAGCATAGAGAAGAACAGGCATATGGTTTTGCTCTTCACACACAGTTTCCAGATGTTTAAAGAACAGTGATATCATATCACAGTTCTTCAAACATCTGCAATCTGTGTGTGAAACTACAGCATAGAGAAGAACAGGCATATGGTTTCGCTCTTCACACACAGTTTCCAGATGTTTGAAGAACAGTGATATCATATCACAGTTCTTCAAACATCTGCAATCTGTGTGTGAAACTACAGCATAGAGAAAAACAGGCATATGGTTTCGCTCTTCACACACAGTTTCCAGATGTTTGAAGAACAGTGATATCATATCACTGTTCTGAAAACATCTTCAAACTGGGTTTAAAACTCTAGCAGAGCGAAACCATATACCCGTTCTTCTCTATGCTGTAGTTTCACACAGACTTTGCAGATGTGTGAAGAACAGATGTTCAGTTATTAGCGGCTATTTTTAAAGTGACACACAGACTTTAAAGATGTGTGAAGAACAGATGTTCAGTTATTCCCGGTTTCATTTAAAGTGACACACACAGTTTCCAGAACAGTGATATGGGTTCTCCCGGCTAATTTATACTTTTTTGACACAGTTTGAAGATGATTTTAGAACAGTTATATGGCTTCTACCGTTAATTAATACTTTTCAGACCCAGTTTGAAGATGATCCACATTCACTTCCATTTTTGCTTTTTTTATGTTTTTATTTTTTTAAAAATATTTAAAGTTATTTCCCTGTCCCCATTTCTTTGTAGGTCACTTGTCCCACCCTTACCCCCATGTCCTTCCTTTTGCAGACCTCTAGGACTTTCCAGGACTATTTTACAGCCATTTTTGTGCCTAAAAGTCCGTGTCCCCATTGATTTCAATGGGGTTCGGGGTCCGGGACAAAGTTCGGGTTCTGTCCGGACCCGAACCCGGACTTTGTCCCGAAGTTCGGCTGAACCAGCAGAACCCGGACTTCTAGAAGTTCGCTCAACTCTAGTCATTGACCAAATGCTGGAAGGTGGCCGGTGCGTTATAGAAACCGAATGGCGTGACCAAGTATTCGAAGTGCCCGAAGCGTGTCCTGAAAGCAGTCTTCCATTCATCACCCTCCCGTATGCGAACTAGGTTGTAGGCCCCTCGTAAGTCTAACTTTGTGAGGACCCGTGCAAATTGGAATCTCTGGAAAAGTTCTGGAATGAGGGGGAGAGTGTAACGATTCTTTATTGTGATTTTATTGAGTTCCCTGTAATCTACGCAGGGTCTGAGAGTCTTATCTTTCTTCTCCATGAAGAAGATGCCAGCCCCAGCAGGGGAAGATGAAGGGCGAATGAACCCTTTTTTCATATTTTCATCTAGGTATAGCCAAAGTGTCTCAAGCTCCTTCTCAGTGAGAGGGAAGATGTGGCCAAAGGGAATTTCCGAGTCGGGCAGTAGCTCGATCGGGCAATCGTATGGCCAAAGAGGTGGCAAGGCGTCTGCCTTCTTTTTGTCAAAAACATCCATGTAATCACTATAACTTGCTGACACATTGAGTTAAACTCCTGACATAGGCTGTGCCATCATACAATTAGCGCTTTTCTCCAGCTGGGGAGACAAGCAGTGGAACAGGACCTCCCCAACGGCCCAGTCAATCCGCGGGTTGTGTGCCTGAAGCCATGGAATTCCCAGGATGACAGGAAACAAAGGAGAGTCCAAGACATCAAAATTGAGATATTCCTGGTGGTCAGTCTTGGTCATGGTTAGGAGGGGTGCAGTCTACAGATAAATAGGCCCCAAACTAGGTAGGGAGCCATCAGCCAGATAAACAATTAACTGTTGCTTCCTCGGGAGAAGGGGGATGCAGAGGCTCTTGGTCAATTTCAAGTCTATGAAGCAGCTGCAGGCGCCTGAGTCAATGATTGCTAGCAGATGGACCTCCTTTTCCGCCACCTGCAGGGAGATAGGAAAGACAAGGTGAGTAGGAGAAGAGCCTGCCAACGAGGGGTAAACAAGACAACGTGGAGGAGACTTACTGGGTCTTATAGGACAGTTATGGAGGAAATGTCCATCTCCGCCGCAGTATAGGCACAGATTTGATTGCTGCTGGTGTTACCTTTCTTCAGGGGTTAAAGCTGAGCGGACCAGACCAATTTGCATGGGTTCAACTTCGGACGTGGAGGAAGGTGCAGGAGTAGTTGCTATGGAAGTAGTACTTTGGGTAGCATCCAGATAGGCTTAGAGGATTGTGACCTCTCAGAGCGCCGCTCCTGCAGACGCCTGTCCAGTTGAACGGCCAATTGAATCAGGCCCTCCAGGGTAGCTGGAGGTGCGACCCTGGCTAATTCATCTTTCAGCAATTTTGACAGACCCTGGTGATACTGATATTTTAGAGCAGCCTCGTTCCACTCAGTGTCAGCAGAAAGTTTGGGGAAATCCACAGTGTAGTCCTCTAGCGGCCGCTTTCCTTGTTGCAGGGCATGAAGGGTAGCCTCTGGGGATGCAGCGCAGAGCGGATCATCATACAGATGGGCCATGGCATCGAAAAACAGGTCCATAGAGATGATGATTGGATCCTGTTGTTCAAGCAAGCTGTGAGCCCATGCCTGGGGTTCGTCAGTAACGAGATAATGAACCCAACTTCACTGTTTCCAGTGAGAAAGTTCTGGGTTGTAGGGCTAGATAAAGCTGGCATGCATTTTTAAAGGATCAGAACTTTTTTCAGTCCCTTGAGAAATGTTCTGGTGAGGGGACCCTTGGTTCGGGTTGAGGGACCACTACTGTGTGTGTGGGAGTGGTACGGCTTGGAGACGGGCTGGAACTGGTGGCCCCCATAGGGGTGGCAGGTTGGTCCGCAGGTGCGGGTGACACTGCCCGGTGCTGCAAACGTCCTTCAAGCTGAAAATATCCTTCCTCCAGTCTTTGCACTGCTTGGGTAAGAGTGGTGACTTGCTGGCCTCCAGTGAAGAAGCACCTCCGTCGGCCTCAGACATGCTGGCTGGCTTATGCTGTCAGGAGTCAAGTGCGAGGCCAAGATTGCGGAGGGCTTCTTGTGGCTGAGTGCAGTGGCTCCCTGAGGTTGGGAACAGGGAGCACAATGTCCAAAGTAGCACGGGTTAAAAGTTGCTGTGGTTAGATGGCTCAAATCTCCTTGAGGGGGAGCAGGAGGGGACTAGGAGTTCAATGGAACTGGCGTGCTAGCAGTATTGCAAGTCCTCACCAGGGGGCAGACAGGTGATGAAATCCAAAGCCAAGCCAGGGGTCATACACAGGAAACAGGTCAAGTGGAGAGATGGGACAAGCCGGGTCATACACGGGAAGACAGATTTGTTGCAACGTTGATAAGCCAAGCCGGGGTCAAAGACAGGAGAGCAGGTTCAGGAATCAAAAGCAAGCCGGGTTGTTTAACAAGAGATAACAGGAATGCAGGAACACTAGGAAGCTAATAATCCAGCAGCAATACAATGTCAGCAGGAAGTTTAAATAGCTCACAGGAAGTCAGGGGCCATCATGTTGTGTGGGCATGCACCTGTGCATGCCTAGCGTGGCCTTCTTGGAAACTGGCAAGGTTGGAAGTTCCACGGCCATTTCCCTGACACATATCCTCCTGCAAAACTGGGGATCGCCCTGCACGAGCCCTGACCTATATACCCTGCTTAATAACAGCCACCAAAGACAGTTTTAGATTATCTCTAACGGGGGGCGTGGCCTGACATGTAAGGAGAACAGCGCTCCAGCATCCTCGGGCGTAAGCATCAGTGGCAGGCCTTTGTAACATAGACTCCGGTGACCTCGAATACCTTCTAAGCGATGCACTAACTCACAGCCGCCTGGCGGGACCAACAAAATAGACAGCGGTCTCCATTCCTATTTTACCCCGCCCACCCTAGGCACAAGATCCACATCAAAGATGGCTGCGGCTCAGCGTCCCTTCCCGCCTCACAGTAGCGGATCCCCAGGACTGTCAGAGGTAACAGCCCGTCCACCTCCACACACTCAGGGGGTCACCTATCCCACACATCAGAACTGGAGCTAGCTGAAGGAGACTGGGACCTCAGAGAACACATTAGAGCCCTCCCCACCAAAGCTGACATCTTGCAACTAATCACAGCGGTGGATCTCTCATGCAAACAAGCTTGAGGGAGGACACTGTTCCCTTTGGGAACAGAGTGGAAGCCCTAGAGTCCAGTCAAGACGAGGTGTTACATACAATGTCTGCACTCAAAGACACCTCTAGACATCATGAGGATGTTATAAACTCCCTGCTAGACCAGCTTGATGACCAAGAAAACAGGGACAGACGACAGAATATTCGCATCCGTGGCATGCCTGAAGCCACACATGTTAACGACCTGATCCCCTCAGTCCAGGGGCTCTTCCAACAAATTCTGGATGCTGCTGCCCCAGAAACCATTGAAATTTACACGGCTCACCGTACTTTATTACCAGCTCCTCAAGATGTGGATAAACCAAGGGGCGTGATATGCAAACTACACAGGCATTCTTTAAAAGAAGCAATTATGAAGGCAGAAAGGAGCACACCAACTGTTGACTTCTTTGGTGCCCAAATCTCCCTATATTCTGATTAGTCAAGATGCACTCTGATGCGGCGTAAGGTTGTTGGACACCCTGAGCACTGCTGGAGTCACATATCAGTGGGGGTTCCCATTCTGCCTGACAGCCTCCAGGAACGGGAAGACGAGTACCCTCCGTACCAAAGAGGATTCAACAAATTTGCTGGAAACACTCGATCTACCACCAACCAATTTCCCAGACTGGCGATTAAACACCTCAATCCCCCTCCCACAACATCCAGATAGATGGCAGGCAGCCTCCTCAAGATCCCGCAAGAGAAATAGACAACATCAACACATACTTACATAGTTAGTCAGGTTGAAAAAAGACACAAGTCCATCTAGTTCTGCCAAAAAAAAAAAAAACTAGAAAAATTATATATAACCATACAATCCCATATACAATCCTTCACCCACAGTTGATCCAGAGGAAGGCAAAAAACCCCAGCAAAGCATGATCCAATTTGCTATAGCGAGGGAAAAAAATCATTCCTGATCCCCGAGAGGCAGTCGGATTCACCCTGGATCAACTTTTCTTAAAATGTATTATTTACATTAAGGAAAGAATCCAGGCCTTTTTTAAAGCAATCTACCGTGCTAGCCAAAACCACTTCTGGGGGGAGTATATTCCATATTTTCAGCTCTAACTGTGAAGAAACCTTTCCGTATTTGGAGATGAAATCTTTTTTCCTCTAGACGTGAAGAGTTCCCCCTTGTCCTTTGTGATGACCTTAAAGTAAATAACTTAACACCAAGTTCACTATATGGACCACTTACGTATTTGTACATGTTGATCATATCCCCCCTTAATCTCCTCTTCTCAAGAGAGAATAAATTCAGTTCCTCTAATCTTTCCTCATAACTGAGCTCCGCCATGCCTCTTATTAGTTTGGTTGCCTTCTGCTTTCTCCAGTTCCTCAATATCCTTTTTGAGAACTGGTGCCCAAAACTGAACTGCATATTCCAGATGAGGTCTTACAAATGATTTGTACAGGGGCAAAATGATGTCTCTATCTCTGGAGTCCATACCTCACTTAACCACTTGCCGACCGCCGATCGGCATCTGACGGCGGCAAAGTGGCTCGTTCCCGCAAATCGCCGTCATACGACGGCGGCTGCGGGAACGAGTTTAGTGAGCGCTACTGCCGCTAAACGCCCTTGCTCGGTGAAACGGCGGCAGTCTACGGCTAGCCGCCAGCCGTTCACCAATTCACTCCATACCTGAGGTCTCTATCTCTGTAGTAAAACGGGGACATGTTTAGTAAACATTCTGGAGTAGACCTTATACGTCAAGTCAAAACCCGTGGTCAAGAGTTTTTCCTATAACTCCTTGACCTCTTTCGTCTTCCGTTGGTTTGATTATTCTCCGTACCGCCTCGAGTCAATACTCCTTTCTAATCTCCTTGACTTAAATAAGAGAGAACTCTTCTCCTCTAATTCCCCCCTATACTAGTTGTACATGTTTATGCATTCACCAGGTATATCACTTGAACCACAATTCAATAAATGAAATTCCAGTAGTGTTTCCTGTTCCCCCTTGAGAAGTGCAGATCTCCTTTTTTCTAAAGTAGAGGTTTATGCCTTTCCAAA
>BLSH010374551.1:29459-47925 GCA_018402905.1 Glandirana rugosa | reverse complement strand
GCGAACCCGGACTGTAAAGTTCGGGTCCGTACCGAACTTTGGGGTGTCCGGGACCCGGACCCGAACCCGGACTTTTCAAAAAAAGTCCGGGTTCGGGTCCGAGGTTCTGGTATTTTATTACACGTGTTGAATAGCTGCCAAGGGCAGCCAATCAACAATTGTTTCACTGGTTTGCCCTTAGAAGCCATCACAGCCATGCCTACTAATGGCATGGCTGTGATTGGCCAGTGCATCATGTGACCCAGCCTCTTTATAAGCTGGAGTCACTTAGTGCTGCATGTCACATGCTCTCAGGTTAGTCTAGGGAGAGGATGCTGCCGGCGCTGTGAGGGACAGATTGCAGATATAATAACATCTCATCCTGCATTACAGAACGATCTGATTGTGGACTAGGTAGAGATTACTACTACTACTGCTTTAGGGACAGATTGTAGATCTAATAACATCTCATCCTGCATTACAGAACGATCTGACTGGACTAGGTAGAGTCTACTGCTTAGAGGGACAGATTATTGTTCTAAAATCATCTCCTAGTTCTATAGGGTCAGGTTCCTGCTGTTGCTGTAAGGGACAGATTATTGTTCTAAAATCATTTTACTTCCTTTTGCAGCCATCTAGCACTTTCCAGGACTTTTTTACAGTCATTTTTGTGCCGCGAAGTTCAGCCGAACCCACCGAACCCGAACATCCAGGTGTTCGCTCAACTCTAATCATATCTTATCTTCCTGACATGTTCTCCCTTCTCCCTCATCGGCAGCCTGTGAACTTCAGAACTGTAAAGCTTCTTTCAGCCTTTCGCTCTATCTGAACTAAAACATACAATCAAGGCTGAACATGTACATATTTTAATTACATCAAATGACATAGTTTTTGAGACCAAGGAGAGGGGAAGAGTTTCTAATAAGGAAGTGACTGCTCTGGGCTTCAACAAAATGGCAGCCCCCAGCAAGAAGAAATAGGAGCAATGCTGGAGGCAATTTAAAGCACACACTCATTTTGGTAGCATAATTATTAATGTGGAATGTACAGTATGTTCTTGTGTTAAAAAAAGATTAATTGCTAACAAACTTAAAGTTCCACTTAAACAAAAAAATACATTCACCATTAGACTATGTACATTTGGTGTTAAACGCCTCTTCTTCCAAATATTCTATAGTCAACTTTATGAGAGCCTTACAGTTTGAAATTTCTGTTCTGACAGGTAGACTGTACAAGGGTGAATAATTATAACAACTTACTGGAGGAAATTCAGATTTTTAGAAATCACATTATTTTTGTTTCCTCTGAAAAGCGACCATAAAATATTGCAACTAAAACCTTCACTTTTTTTTAGCGCTAGCAGCACAGGAACAATGGTTTCACTCAACACTTGCTTATTTTAGAGAAGAGACAGGGTTAAATAAAGCATGTGTTTATCACAAAGTGATGTTTTATGATGTTTTCAAACTGCGATGCCTAAAGAGGAGGTCAACTTAATACAAATTGGTTATTGTACTCACCCATATTGTAGCACAGGCGTCATAACAGGTGTGATATCCATTAATGACCACATCCACTAAAAGGATCACAATCTCCACCGCGGATATCACTGCACTGATAATGTTCAGGGCCAAGCTGGTTCCAACCTGTGCCAAACCCATTAAGACATCACAGGAATTAACATTGTGAAAAGGTTGTTTTTGAAAACAGAAAGCGAGATGTACAAAGGGATGAAATGCAAGGTAGCTGTAGTGATACAGATGAAATCTGATTGGGTGCAACTGCATATTATTCAATAACAGCTTGCATCTTTTATTTAAATTGCATTGCTAAGCAGGAAAAAGTTGAAATATATTTATCAAAACACAACCAGCCGCTGCTATAGCGGCGCTTTGGCGCCACTAGCGGGGCACTTTTAACCCCTTGTGGAGGGTTAAAAAGGGGTTAAAAGCCCCGGAAGCGCTGCCCATTCATTTCATTGGGCAGGGGCGGTGGAGGAGCAGTGTATACACTGCTCCCGCACCACTCCAAAAACTTTTTATTTTTATTATTATTGTTTATTATTATAAATTCATTACATTCCATTCGTTTAGATGCGGCCTTCATTATTTCAGATAATTCGCAACTTTGGATAAATTTGTATTTGTTACGTTCACTAACAGCCAAATTTGAAAGGAAATTCCAATACCTATAATTTAATAGTTAGTTATTATTAGTTAGTTATTATTTGTGATTTTCAAATTTTCATTCTTATTTTCGGATTTTCGTTCTTTTGAATTTTCGGATTTTCAGTCTTATTAACGGATTTTTGAATTTTTGGATTTCTGAATTTACGAATTTATTCAAAATAACAAATTTCGATCATAACAAATGACCCAAAAAAAAAAAACAAAAACAAATGAAACTAAATTTGTCGACAGTGCACAGGTTTTGTCCTCACCCTACATGTTGCTGGTAAATCTAAAGGTGGCAAATCTATCAAAAATGAGTTTAAAAAAGTGTAAGGATTTGTTAGTAAGATCTCAAATGATGAAAAATAAATACAAAAAAAGACTTTAACCACTTCAGCCCCTGACTTTTGGCTAAAATACAAATCCAAAAAAAATATAAAAAAACATTTTTTCATCAGTTTTGGACGATTTATATTCTTCCTCATATTTTTGGTAAAAAAAAACAAAATCGCAATTGGTGTTTATTGATTGGTTTGCGCAAAAGTTGCCGTGTTTACGAATGATGAGAATTCATTTATGGGGTTTTTATTTTTTTTAAATATTTTATGGCGGCGATCTGTGATTTTTAGCGGTACTGCAATATTGGGGCCAACATGACGCACCATTTTGACACTTTTTTGGGACCATTGGCATGTATACAGCTATCAGTGCTGTGAAAATGCACTGATTACTGTGTAAATGCCATTGGCAGGGAAGGGGTTAACATGGAGGGGGCGCTCTAAGGGTTAACTGTGTTCCCTCAGTGTGTTCTAACTGTATGGGTGCTGGGCTGGCTGGGGGAGGGAAGCTTCCATATACAGGAAGTCTGTGATCACATCCCTTCCCCCTCTGTCAGAACGGAGATCCGTGTTTACATACATGGACCTCCGTTCTCTCACTGCGGGGGAGCCATTGCGGGTAGCTGGCGGAGATCGTGTCCGACCTACCTGCTCCCTGGCCCCCGGAACACAGTGAGCGTGTAAGCGCGCCTCTGGCAGCGCGTGCGCTCGCAATACTCGTTATCGCGGCCACCGTCAGGTGACGGCGTTTTGCGATAACAGTTTCTATTCATACAAGGCTTCCTTAAAAACTTATACATCCATAAAAACAGTGTCTAACTGAAGGAGCTCCCTAAGATAGCACTCATTCTGCTAGGCCATAACTCTTGAATATTCATACATATATACATAGAATAGTTCTCAATATACAACAAATGTGTTAGACCAAACTGCAGAAGAATAAGCTCCCGTCTGTACACATTTTGCCATTTGCTGGCTTCCTCAGGACACCATGAATATGCAGCTCCGAGAAGGGGCTGTGGAGGCGCACTGAAGGACCGACACATTCCCTGCATTTCTTAAGCAAACTTAACGTTTCCCAGCTTTTGGGTATTACAGGAAGAGGATCCAACAGTTTGGAGCATTCTTTTGAATATCTCTTATTCATCAAATCAGTGTCATGTTACCACCTTTTTGGGGTTCCTATCTGCCGCTGAAACTCTAATATGGATTTTCCTATCTGAAGCAACTTGGGCCACTTTCTGGACACAGCGTTATATTTGCCGTCTCCTGAGGAAGCCAGTAAACGGTGAAATGCTTAAAGAGCGGCACTTATTCTTCTGCAGTTTGGCCTAACACATTTGTGTATATTGAGAACTATTTTATGTACAATGTATATGTATGAATATTCAAGAGTTATGTCCTAGCAGAATGAGCGCTATCTTAGGGAGCTTCTTAAATGCAATTTGACACTGTTTTTATGGATGGTATATGGTTTTAATGAATCGTGCTGTGAATAAAAACTATTTGGTATTTTAATCAATCGAGTATTCATTTCTCTGGAGTTATGTGTTGCACCTTAATGTCCCATTTTGAATTTTTTTTATATTTCATTCATTACATATGTCTATGGATGTGGTGCCACTTCAATTAATTGTGCTCTATATTTTTCTTCAAGATCTCAAATGATACTAAGCTCACTCCCTAAATACAGGACAATCCTCTAACCTTATCGAACTGCATATACTTATTGATGGGATAGACCATTAAACAAATTTACAACATTCCCAAATGTTCTGTAATCCTTGTGGTCAGCTTTTTTTTGATAGTCTACCCCAGGGGTCTCCAAACTTTCTAAACAAAGGGCCAGTTTACTGTCCTTCAGACCTCAGGGGGGCCTGGCCAGGGCCAGTGGGAGTAGAAGATATCCTGGTATCCAGCAGGTGTAAACAATGCCCTATCTTTGATAAAAGTGGGAGGAATAGTGCCTCATCTTTGGCAACAGTGGGAGGAATATTGTACCATCATTAGTGTCAGGGGCAAGAATAGCGTCCCATTGATGGTGTCAGTGGGAAGAATAGTGCCCCATTGTTGGTGTCAGTGGAGGAATAGTGCCCCGTCATTGGTATCAATGGAAGGGATTGTGCCCTTTCATTAGTGTCAGTGGGAGGAATAGTGTCCCATTGTTGGTGTCAGTGGGAGGAATAGTGGCCCATTGCTGGTGTCAGTGGAGAAATAGTGCCCTGTTGTTGGTATCAATGGAAGGAATTCTGCGCCATCATTTTTCTCAGTGGGAGGAATAGCGTCCCATTGTTGGTGTCAGTGGGAGGAATAGTGTCCCATTGTTGGTGTCAATGGGAGGAATGTTGTTCCATTGTTGGTGTCAATGGAAGGAATGTTGTCCCATTGTTGGTGTCAGTGGGAGGAATAGTGCCCCATCATCAGTGTCAATGGAAGGAATAGTGCCCCGTCATTGGTATCAATGGAAGAGATTGTGCCCTTTCATTAGTGTCAGTGGGAGGAATAGTGTCCCATTATTGGTGTCAGTGGGAGGAATAATGGCCCATTGCTGGTGTCAGTGGAGGAATAGTGCCCTGTTGTTGGTATCAATGCAAGGAATTCTGCCCCATAATTGGTCTCAGAGGGAGGAATAGCGCCCCATTGTTGGTGTCAGAGGGAGGAATAGTGGCCAATTGTTGGTATCAATGAAAGTAATTATGCTCCATCGTTGGTGCCAATGGAAGGATTTGTGCCTCATCATTGCTGTCAGTGGAAGGAATTGTGCCCCATCTTTGGTGTCAGTGGGAGGAATAGTGCCTTATTGTTGGTGTCAGTGGGAGGAATAATGTCCCATTGTTTGTGTCAGTGGGAGGAATAGTTTCCCATTGTTGGTGTCAATGGGAGGAATGTTGTCCCATTTTTGGTGTCAGTGGGAGGAATAGTGCCCCATCATCGGTGTCAATGGAAGGAATTGTGCTCCATCATCGGCGTCAATGGGAGGAGTTGTGGCCTTTAGATGATGTCAGTGGGAATAATAATGCCCCATTGTTGGTGTCAGTTGATAGAATAGTGCCCCATGACCCAGATAAAGGCAAGCAAAAGGCCGCATCTGGTCCCCTGGCTGCAGTCTTGTCTATCCCATCGATAACTATAAATCTGAAGGTGGTTATGCAATTCTAATGTAACATGTGTGACCATATTTAGATGAACCAACAGCAGTATGAGGCAAGAACCTATTCAACTGGTTATAAATTAAAATGATTGTTTAACCACTTCTGCTCTGTTACTTTTATATCTCTGGACCAGAGAATTTTTTACACTTCCACTGCAGGCCTGTTTTTTAAGATAAAAAAGATAAAAAAGTAACACCTACATTGTTTTTTGGGACACATTAGGTTTCTTTTGACAATATTGTCTTATTTAATTTCTATATATTCAAAAAGACATAAAATAATATAACGTTTTCAAATTTGTCAATGTTGATTTAAAAAAATAATTTAATTTAAAAAAAGAAATAAAAGTCGTTTTACTGCAAATTGAATTTTTTTTGCTATGAGTTGTACTGGCTGAGTATGGAATCATTATTAGATTGTAAGCGCTCCCTCCTAACCCTCTTGTATTGAATTTGTGTTGTATTAACTGTACTATCACCATAATGTAAAGTGCTGTAAAAACTGTGCTATATAAACCCCGAATAAAAATAATATAATAATAATTCCATGTGACAGAGCCAATAAGTCCATAGCCTGTGTTAGATACAGCTTCATCAACTTGTAGCTCACATTGTGATGTATCCTTCTGCCAACAGCTGAACAAAGTCTGATGAGGAGCAAAGGAAGCTTGATTATGTTGTATGCTGGAGGGAAGGATTAAAGTGAATGGGCTAAGAACAGGTTCACTTTAAATTACATTAGGATGGCTTACCAGACAGCGTGATTCACTCTTTTCTGCTGCAATGGACAGGGACCCAGAGAAAATATACTGCAAAAGAGATCAAATCAGATTAGACACCTGTTTAATATAAATAGTGTAATGTTTTAAGATGTATAAATCAGCAAAAGATGTTATATAGGCCATACAAATGGCAAAGCCCAACTCTGAGCTCAGTGTTTCCCCTTCCCCTTTTTAGCCCCCCATCCCAGCAGCTATTTATTTTACACTTAACTTTGTGTATGTATTTTGGCTAGCCACATGACAAGCTGGGTCCTCTTCCTCTCTGGTCTCCTCCTTCCGGAGGTAAGTCCTGGATGATGCAGAGAGTGGCATTTGTTTGATGGCATCACCACCACTCTCTGCATCAAAACAGTGGGAGTACAGGGAGCCAAGGTGATGCCTTTTTAGGGACAAGGCTTTTAAGCCCTGCACTCTTAGCCTGCCTTCCCTCTAGGAGACTGAAGGTATATTGGCATTAGGTATCCAATGGACTCAATAATCCAAACTCTTAGGTAGGAATGGGTCCCCGGTTCGAGTAGAACGCATGTTCGACTCAAACATTGGGGGTTCGCCTGTTCGGCGCATCCCGAACATTATGGGGCATTCGCGGGAACTTCGAGCGCCCCATAACGCATTCCAATGGCGGGGGAAATGCCACCCGCTGATTGGCCAAAGCATGCACATGACCTGCATGCTTTCACCAATCCCAATCACAGAGCGCTCTGCTGTGATAGATATAATTGGCTAAAGGAAGGGTGCCTTTAGCCAATCACTGCTCAGCAGCCTCAATCCACATCCCACACTATATAAAGCCACTTGTACAGTGGCTCTATGTAGTGTGTTAATGGAGATAGTGAGCTTAGCTAACGGCGTGCAGGCAGTTTAGTGTAGCTAGCTGATAATTGTGCTTTGTGAAAGACGGACAGGCAGACAGACAGACAGACAGACAGACAGACAGACAGATAGATAGATAGATAGATAGATTGTGTGTATATATATATGGCCCTTGGGGTCTGGTATGGATTTTAAGGGGAACCCCAGGCCAATTTTTTTAAAAAAATGACGTGGGAGTCCCCCCAAAATTCAAACCAGGCCCTTTAGGTCTGATGTGGATTTTAAGGGGAACCCAGTGCCAAAATTAAACCAAAATGATGTGAGGTCCCGCCAAAATCCAAACCAGCACCTCCAGGTCTGGTATGGATTTTAGGGGAACCCCACGCCAATTTTTTAAAAAAAAAATGAAGTGGGGGTCCCCCCCAAAGTCCATACCAGGCCTTTCAGGTCTGATATGGATTTTAAGGGGAACCTCGTGGCATTTTGTAAATGGTGTAGGGGTCCCCTCAAAATCCAAACCAGACCCTTATCCGAGCATGCAGCCCTGGCATGGCAAGAGGGGGTGGGGATGAGAGAGCGCCCCCCCTCCGAACCATACCAGGCCATACCAGGCCACATGCCCTCAACATGGGGAGGATGCTTTGAGGTCCCCCCAAAGCATCTTGCCCCCATGTTAATGGGGAGAAGGGCCTCATCCCCACAACCCTTGCCGGTGGTTGTGGGGGTCTGTGGGCGGGGGGGCTTATCGGAATCTGGAAGCCCCCCTTTAATAAGGGGGCCCCCAGATCCCGACCCCCCCTCTGTGAATAGGTATGGGGTACATTGTACCCCTACCCATTCACCAAAAAAGGAGTAAAGTGGTACAAAAAACAAGAGGCAGTTTTTGACAAGTTCTTTATTGTGTAAAATAGCTCTTCTTCTTTCTTCCTCCATCTTCTCCTGCCCCGGTCCTTCTTCTAGTCCTCTGCTTCTTCTTTCGGTCTTCTTCCTTCCTCTCTTCATCTTCAATCTTCATCTTCTTCCTTCTTCTTTCACCGCCCCCACTCGCGCTGCTGCAGCCTCTTGTTTTTTGTACCACTTTACTCCTTTTTTGGTGAATGGGTAGGGGTACAATGTACCCTATGCCTATTTACATAAGGGGCGGTCGGGATCTGGGGGCCCCCTTATTAAAGGGGCTTGCAGATTCTGATAAGCCCCCTGCCCACAGACCCCCACAACCACCGGCAAGGGTTGTGGGGATGAGGCCCTTCTCCCCATCAACATGGGGACAAGGTGCTTTGGAAGGGACCCCAAAGCATCCTCCCCATGTTGAGGGCATGTGCCCTGGTATGGTTGGGAGGGGGGCGCTCGTCCCCACCCCTCCTGCCATGCCAGGGCTGCATGCTTGGATAAGGGTCTGGGTTGGATTTTGGGGGGACCCCTACGCCATTTTTTTAATTTGGCGCGGGGTTCCCCTTAAAATCCATACCAGACCTGAAGGGCCTGGTTTGGATTATGGGGGGCCCTGTGATGGAACCGACCCACTCCGCTTGAGTACTTCCGTCAGAATACCGACTCCTTCAGTCTGAACATCAGAGATCAGATGTTATAGCCGCCCGTACAAATTATAAGACACTAGCTTGTAGGAACATGAACTGTTTATTTGAACCAACACACACAAATATATACCATATCAGGAGCACTTCCCCCCTCCCCTCCTGATCACATTACTTCATTAACATGAACTAATTATCTAGTCCTTTAACCAGCCTAGGTGATCTTCAAGGCCAGACGTCTGCTAGATTCACAAACTACAAATCACATTGTTATTAGTATAAACACATCCCCCAATAGTTAATTAACAATTCATAAGTAACCATGAAGTCCACATCTAAGCAATGCTTTGATTACTCAGGGCATGGAGATGGAATGGCAACAGTCTACAAGGCCCATATACAAGGCTGGTGCAAGGATTTTTGGCACCCTAGGCGAAACCTCATTTTGCTGTCCCCCTGGCTCCATCCCTGACTCCACCCCATTTCCCCTGCCCGACCTGATCAGCACCAATCAAATTCAGCCTCACCTGTGCCCATCAAATACAGCTTCACCAGCGCCAATCAATACAGTCTCACCTGTGCCCATCAAATACAGATTCACCCATGCCCATCAATACAGGCTCACCTGTGCCGATCAAATACAGCCTCACCAGCGCCAATCAATACGGCGTCACCTGTGCCCATCAAATACAGCTTCACCTGTGCCCATCATATTTTCAGCCACTACTATATCTATATACAATACATTTGCAAATGCCATGGCATGTGATAATACAACAATCTCATTATTGCAGTGACAGTTTTTACTCACCACACCACACCAGCTGAGTTGACAATCTTTTTGGGCTCTGCAAAGATCAATTCCAAACTGCTTTGTATCTGACCGACTACCTGACCCTCTGCTTGGTGTTCCGCTCCTCACAGTTTCAGCCTCTGCTGTCCCATGCCTTGGTGGGTGCGGTGACTCCTCCGGGCTATGTCTGTCTGCCCACGAGTAACGAGTGATTCTGCAGCTGCTGACATGCCATAGCCAGGACTCGGAGGATGCAGAGCAGAGCGGCCTCCATTGTGGGAGGCGGGGATGGTTTGAACTCCATGCCAGACAGCCTGAATACTGTGCATCCCACGTGGGTGCCGGCCGGGGCGGCTATGGTGCTGGCCAGTGAGTCAGTGCCACTGCCAGTGGAGACATGCTTCCAGCCGTGGCTCTCTCCATCAACACAAGCAACTTTGGGAGGGGGGGGGGCGCTGGCAGCCTCAGCTCTCCACTCTCTTCCTCTGCACTGCATTGACACACCACAGGAGTGGTCGCTGGGGGGGTTGGCACCCTCGGCTCTCCACTCTCCCTTCCTCTGCATTAACCCACGAGCGATCACCGGGGGGACGGGTGACGTGCTGGCAGACTCAGCTCTCCACTCTCTTTTCCTCTGCATGCTTTGACACACATGCTGGCAGCCACGGCTCCCTTCTCCTCTCCATAGTGACACTGTCTGAGACTCTCCAGCTGAGGCCCTCCTCTGTGATAAGATGATCATGCAGGGCAGCCAGAGCCAGTGACAACAGCGGCCAGGCGGCGCCGTAGGCGGCAGTGCGCCCTAGGTGGCCGCCTACTCTGCCTATTGGTAGGGCCGGCCCTGCCCATACAATGTTTCATCATTCTGATACAGTGGAATTAATGTATCATAGATTTCTTGAGGGATATTGTTGATAAATATGACTGTCCCATCTGCTGTAATCCAACTTAAGCTCTCAGAGTCCATTAAATAGCTGTCAAATTTCTTGGTC
The DNA here is from genome assembly GCA_018402905.1 of Glandirana rugosa. Lineage (NCBI taxonomy): Eukaryota > Metazoa > Chordata > Amphibia > Anura > Ranidae > Glandirana > Glandirana rugosa. Next base: position 37,371 of record BLSH010374551.1, on the reverse strand, counting down.
ACCCTGTGCCCCTAAAAGACACAGGGTGACTTACACATAAGGGGGGCCTGGGGAGCAGAGACAAGGGCTTCCCAACCTCTCCAAGGAATTCTGGGTTCTACAGGCAACCCCCCACCCAAAGTGACTCCTGTGACAGACCCCCACGTCATTTTTTTTTACATTTTAGCACAGGGTTCCCCTTAAAATCCATACCAGACCTGAAGGGTCTGTTACGGACTTTGGGGGGAACAATACGTCATTTTTTTTAAATTTCGGAATGGGGTTCCCCTTGAAATCCATACCAGACCTCAAGGGCCTGGTATGGACTGGGGGTGGGGGGGCAACGCAATGCTTGTTCAGTGATTTTATCTATATTGCCGGGAACCGGCAATACATCACAGCCGCGAGTGGTTTTAAATGACAATTTTTTCTTTGGAAATGTAATTTTGCTCTGGCTATGTTCTAAACATCACAGAGGTGCACCATTTTACAGGCAGACTAAGGGGACCCCCTGGGCATGGTATTTAAAGGAATATTTCATTTTTATTGTTTCACTTTAAGCATTATTAAAATCACTGCTCCTAAAAAAATTATTGATTCAAAAACTTTGTGCATTGATACATGTCCCTTAGGGCAGGACCAGGGTCCCCATACACTTTTTAGGGCAATAACTTGCATATAAGCCTTTAAAATGAGCACTTTTGATTTTTCATGTTTGAGTCCCATTGATTTTAACTGCGTTCGCACAAATTTTTTGCCTGTTCGCAAGTTCTAGTGTGAACCGAACGGGGGGGGGGGGTGTTTAACCCGTCCGAGTATTTTCTGTACTTGCTCTTACCATGTTGTCATCTATTGTTTTACATGTGCATTTTGCGGAATTCCATGGAAAATCTTCATATGTGTCAAGAATTTGGATTATTGAGTCCATTCCAAACAAATTGTCTCCTGTTGAACGTTTAAAAAAAAGTATCTTCACTGGAAACCTTGTATATTCACTCTGAATTCCTCAATGAGTCTCAATGAGGAAATAGAAGTGAATACTGTCATAGAGTATAATTAGCACTCCCTCTAGTGGCCATTTAGTGATCTATCATTCATCTTGCAATATCATCCATTGTAAGGCTCCATTGTACACTGGCTTAAAAAAAGTTGCTTCTACAGGAGTTTTGTATTCTGCTTATAGAAGCTACTCAATGTTATCCTATGTGCCCATGCACATTAGGACGATTATTAGGGATGGGCCGAACAGACCCCTGTTCAGTTCGCACCAGAAAATCCGAACAGTTCGGACCCGAATAACAAACCCCATTAACATCAATAGGACCCGAACTTCGGAGATCAAAAGTGCCCATTTTGCAAGTAATTGGGTATACAATGGTTATAGGGGTCCGGGTCCTGCCCTGGGGGACATGTATCAATGAAAAAAAACGTTTTTGAAAAACATCATTTTGAAATGAGCAGTGATTTTTTTAGTTTTAAAGTGAAAGCATAAAAATTAAAAATTCCTTCCAATATAGTGCCTGGGGGGTCCCCTTAGTCTACATGTAAAGTGACAGATCTGTACCATGTCTAGAATCTGCTGCAGCAATAATTGCATTTATAAAGCCAAAAAAATACATTTTCCCTGCAGGCTGCCTTTATTTTGCTCAGCAACAGCTGGGGAGCCAGTGTGTATGATCATTCCACAATATAGTGCACTGGGAACAAGATTAGAGATTTTTTGGATAAATTCTGGTGTCCCTTTGACTTTGGATAGAAGTAATGGGTGCGTAAAAATTGGGCTTTAGGTGTCAGTGGTGCCTTCACACCATAACCCTATAGAGGTGCTCTTCATGAAGGCAAGAATTGGGCTTTCTGGAAAAAAAAATTGCAATGATATGCACCTGTCAAACAGGTGCAGAAAAATTGGTCTTTGGATGTTTGTGGCGCCTTTCCACCATAACCCTATAGAGGTGCGCTTGATGAAGGCCAAAAAATTGCAATGATATGCACCTGTCAAACAGGTACTGAAAAAATGGTCATTGGATGTTAATTGTGCCCATTAAACCTATACAAAAAACATTGTTCCAGATGAGATTATTGAACACCCTCAAAGCTAGGCAGTCTCAAAGAAGGAGGGAATTGGAGTGAGAGCTACGGTGCTAGTGTGTTGGAATAGGTAAAAAAGCTCAGATGTATGGTGAATGGAGGCAGCTCCTCAAAAAAGATTAAGTAACCTAATGACAACTGTAGTGGGAGAGGAGGGTAAGAGGGTGCCAGACTGGTCCAGCCTCGAAGTCCTGCAGAGATTCCACATCCCAAAAAAACGTAATCGGGGGTTTCATAGCTGGTAATCCATAACTGATTCATTTTTATGAAAGTCAAACGGTCCACGGAGTCTGTGGACAGACGCGTTCTATGATCACGGTGAACGGTTCGGCCCGAACATGAGTTCGGGCCCAACATTTTCTGTTCATACATTCGCCGAACACCCAAATTATTGGGGTGTCTGACCATTTGTTTGGCCCGCCGCACGACCACAATGCACTGCGCCACCGCACAGTGCACTGAAAGTACTGATTGGCTGAAGCAATGAAAGCTTTGCCCAATCAGGGCACAGAGCATTGTCAGAGACATGATTGGATACTGTCATGATGACTCTATCCAATCATGGCTCATTGCTCATAGTCCCACCCCACACTATAAAAGTATTCTTTCAATAGTGGCCATTTTTAGTGTGATATCAGCATGGAGAGAAATCGAACATGGCTTTGTTCAGAGCTACTAGACAGTTAGTGTGCTATAGTGTGCTATTGTGATTCTATTACCAGTGTAGAATATCAGTTTAGTGTGGATCTAGGGATAGTTCAGTCAGTGTGAATGTAGTGAACATCATTCATCTTTATATTAGTGTGAATCTAGGGATAATTCAGTCAATGTGAGTGTAGTGTGACCACCATTCATATTTACATTAGTGTGAATCTAGGGATAGTTCAGTCAGTGTGAGTGTAGTGTGACCACCATTCATCTTTACATTAGTGTGAATCTAGGGACAGTACAGTGTGAGTGTAGTGACCGTTTAACACTGTATACTTCATTGCGTTACTGCAAGTTTAACGCCGCATATTTCAGTGCGTTGCATGCCATTTAATGCAGTTTATTTCAGTTAGTTACTGCAAGTTAACCGCTGCATATTTCAGTGCATTACATGCCATTTAATATGTTAGTGCACGTTTAAAGCAGTATATTTTAGTGCGTTACTGCAACTTTAATGCCGTATATTTCAGTGCGTTACCTTCCGTTTAACGCAGTATATTTAAGTGCATTACTGCAAGTTTAACGCTGTATATTTCAGTGCATTACCTCTGCTCAGTGCATTACTGCAAGTTTGACGCAGCATTTTGCACTGCCTTAGTGCAGTTCTACTGCAGTATATTATAGTGTATCAGTGGAGTGTGTCTGTGTAGTGAGAACTCAAGCTAAAGTGCACCAAACACCACTTTACATTGATTAAAGCGCATCCACGTACACATTTCCACATCTTTATTACATTTTGTTAATATGCACCCCCCATCATGTCTGGGAGGACAACAAGGAGAGGCAGATGTTCCCATGGCACTGTGAGGGGGTCAGCAGCGTATGTGTCCACAGGCAGGTGGACGTGGTCAGTCCTCAGGCAGGGCATCATTTCCTCGGTTTAGTGATTTTGCCCATGCTATCCTGCCATAGCATGCAGAGGAGGTGGTGGACTGGCTTACTAAACCATACTCATCATCCTTATCCTTCATCACCCAAGCAGAGACTAGTGCACAGTCCACTGAAGCTGCCAGAGTGGATAAACCTGGCTCCTTGTCCACAGCTATTCCTGCCATAGCCCCAGCATCAGGCATGGAGGAGTCTGAGTTATTTGAACAAAGTGTCAGCCACTTGCTCCTTGACAATGCACAGCCATTACTTGATTCAGATGTTGGTTCTGAGGTTGAGGAAGGCAGGAACATGAGCCTACAGAGAGGGGAGAACACTGGAACACTGGTACACAAATTTCCAGTCATGTTTTTCCAGCCGCAGTGTATTGCCAAGTTGTCTTCAGTGGCAATAAGGATGGATGATGATAAGGTCACTGACGTGACATGGATGCCAGATAGAGCAGATGAGTAAAGTGAGGCACAACCCCAACGAGGCAACCTTGGAAGAACATTGTGAGGTTGTCTCCAGGCCCACTTCCCACAGCTTAGCTGTTTGGGCCTGTTTTAGCACACGTGCAGCCGATCGCACTATTGCAATTTGCAAACATTGTCTCAAGCACATCAAGCAAGTCAAAAACACCAGCCATTTGGGTACCACATGCTTGACAAGGCATTTAACCTCCCAATACTCAGCCCGTTGGCAAGAGCACCTGAAAGCCACACAAAAGGGTCGCAAATCTGTACCTCCTCCTTACTCGCCACTATACCTCACGACTTCTCAGCAGCTTCCACTGACAGGGATGATGGTATAGCACAGTGTGTCCCAGGTCCTTGCAGCACACCACCAGCTGTAGACTACAGCCGGCAAATTTCTCTGCCCCATCTGATGCAGTGGAAGAAAAATACAGTCACTGCCACCCACATGCCCAGCGTCTAAATGCAAGCTTGTCAAAGCTACTGGCTCTACAAATCTGCCTTTCCATCTGGTGGATTCTGCCCCCTTCTGTGAATTTGCAGAATGTGCTGTACCACAATGGCAGGTTCCCAGGCGCTATTTCTTTTCACGTAAGGCCATTCCAGCTCTCTACCATCATGTGGAAGGCAATGTTGTGACATTGTTGGGCAAGGCAGTCATACGCAAATACCACTTTACTGCTGACACGTGGTCCAGCAAGTATGATCAGGGACAATATATTTTGTTCACAGCACACTGGGTAACTCTGCTTGCAGCTCAGAAGGATGCAGGACAGGGCTCAGTGCTGTAGCTTGTTGTGCCCACACGTCTCCATACAGCTAGTGGGGATGATGCAAGATATGTCAGCTCTACCTCCTCCTCCTCCTCCATGCCCTCCTCTGCTGAATTGTCCTATGAACCACAAGTACCCCCTAAGCGTTCAAGGGGCTATTCAATGAGTCGGGCTAAAAGGTGCCATGTAGTGTTTCAGCTGGTGTGTCTAACGGACAGGAACCACGCTGGAGCAGAGATTCTTGCAGCTCTGAAGGGGCAGGCCCAGAGGTGGTTCAAGCCACATCAGCTGGAGCCAGGAAGGGTGGTGTGAGATAATGGCAATAAACCTCCTGTCTGCACTTAGACAGGGAAAGTTAACACATGTGCCATGCCTGACACATGTACTCAATTTGGTGGTGCAGCGTTTCCTAAATAGGTACCCAGGGTTGGAAGATCTGCTAAAGCAGGCCAGAAGAGTCTGTAGCCATTTCAGGCGGTCATACACAGCCAGTGCTCAGTTGGCTGAAATTCAGCAGGAATTCCACCTGCCCATTAACCACCTGATGGCTCACCAGGTGGAACTTGAATTTGGCAATGCTGCAGCGGTTGCACATGCAGCAGAGGGCCGTCAACAAGTACCTGTGTGAGTATGGCACCATGACAGGCTCAGGCCGGCTCAAATCTTTTCCCCATGCCAATGGCTGCTCATTAAGGATGAATGCACTGTACTTGTCACCATCTGAGAAGGTCACAAGGATGTTGAGCCATGACAATGTATCAGTGACACAATCCCTGTTGTGTTCCTGCTGGTACAGACTCTGCGTGGCATTATGGACAGGGCACTCGAGGAAGAGCAGCGGGAGGAAGAGGAGGACTTCCTTTCCTCTCAAGGCCCATTTTATGCAGATACCATTGTTCCTATGCCACAGAACACACAAGAGGAGGGGGGAGGAGCATTCTGACAGTTTTGGAGGCATTGAAACAGAGGAAGACATACGTCAACCAGTAAGAGATGGTTTTCCATCCCCAGAACCCTTGGGAGTAGTATGTGGCTGGAAGGAGGAAGTTCCTGATATTATAATCCCCAGTGACCCCAAGGAGTCTGCTTTTCATGCCAACACAAATTTGAGGTGCATGGGCTCCTTCATGCTTCAAAGCCTGCGAAAGGACCCAAGAATATGTGGCATAAAGGAGAAGGATCACTACTGGTTGGCAACCCTTCTTGACCACCGTTACAAGGAGAAAGTCTTGGAACTCTTCCCCTCCCCACAGAGAGTGCAGAAGCTGACACCATAAAGAGAAGTTTATCTGAGGCTTTTCCTGACTTTGGTAGGTTACAGTGTCCTGGAAAAGGTAGTTTTGAGGCTTCTGATGGTCAAGAGAGGAGCGGTGGAGAAGGCGGCCACCTAAGTGATGCATTTCACAATTTTTTTAGTCCTCACCACCCAGGGCTATCAGTTTCCACATCCCATTGGCAGCGTCTGCATCACATGGGGGATGACTATCTAGGGGCAAAAACAGAGATGGAGAGCTTTCCAGTTGATGATCCACTGGCTTACTGGATCATGAGATTAGACCACTGGCCAGAACTTGCCCAGTATGCAACTGAGCTGCTGGGCTGCCCTGCATCCAGCATGCTTTCGGAATGGGCATTCAGTGCTGCTGGAGGTTTTGTTACTGATAATAGAATGTGTCTGTCCACAGGCTCCGTGGACCATCTGACATTTATCAAAATGAATCAGTCCTGGATTATCAGCAGCTATGAAGCCCCTGATGCTGATGTCGCTAATTAAGTGTTTTCGGGATGTGGAATCTCTGCAGGACTTCTAAGCTGCCTAGGGTTGTGAGTGTTGATTTCATCTGGAAGCATGTTTTTGGTGTAGGTTTCATGGGCACAAATAACACCCAAAGAACAATTTTTCCGCACCTGTTTGACAGGTGCATATCATTTAAATTTTTGACAGCAAAGCAAATTCTTGCTTTCATCAAGAGTACCTCTATAGGGTTACAGTGTGAAGGCATCATCAACACCTAAAGACCAATTTTTCCACACCTGTTACTTCTATCCAAAGTCTGTAGAAGAGAAATCAGAATTTATCCAAAAAAACTCTAATCTTGTTCCCAGCGCACTACATTGTGGCCTCATACAGACTGTTTCCCCAAGCCATTGCTTATAAAAAAAAGAAAGCTTGCAGGGAAAATGTCATTTTTTGGCTTTATAAATGCAATTATTGCTGCAGCAGCTTCTATACACAGTGCAAATGTGCTACTTTACAGGTAGACTAAGAGGACCCCCCAGACACTATATTGAAAGGAATTTTTCATTTTTATGCTTTCACTTTAAGCATCAATAAATCACTGCTCATTTAAAAATGGTTTTAACAAACTTATTTTTCATTGATACATGTCCCCCAGGGAAGTACCCGGACCCCCATAACCATTGTATGCCCAATTACTTGCATATAAGCCTTCAAAATGGGCACTTTTGATTTTCACAGTTTGGGTCCAATACACTTCAGTGGGGTTCGTTATTCGGTTTCGAACCTTGGCGATGTTTGAAAGTTCTGGTGCGAACTGAACAGGGGGTTGTTCGGCTCATCCCTAGTAAAAATGTGTTTTGTTTTGCTTCGGATATATTCGTTATGTTACTATTTTAGATTTGTTATGGAATTTGTTTTGTTTGGTTTCGGAATTCGTTTAGTTTAGTTTTCGTTAAATTTCATTTCGTTTTCATTCACATTAATTTTGTTTATTTTCTACCGAATTCCCACTTTTCAGAACAATTAGAATTTGGATTGGTCGAAAAACGGTCGACCAATTTGTTGTTTAGATTTTATCATTGTATTGCTTATATAGGCTTCGTTTTGTTTTGTGTAAAAATGATCCCTACTCGGCTTGTTGGGGGACAAGTCAAGCGTGGTCTTGAAAGTTTGTAGCGGTTCCAAGCTTTGGCTTATTGCTTGGGGTGACTTCACATAACCTGGGTTTGACACTTTTAGTTTTCACGGGTAAAACTTCCGAATATACGTTCATTAACCCG
>BLSH010374551.1:7330-19745 GCA_018402905.1 Glandirana rugosa | reverse complement strand
CGTCGCCACCGGGAGCTCGCATTACACTGCGGGCTCCCGGACACCATAGAGTGCTGCTCTGCTCTGATCTCACACAGTGAGAAGACAGAGCAGCCGCAGTACTTCATTTGGCCACTGGAGCTTCATTCGGCCCCAGTGGCCAAATGAAGTACTGCGGCGGCTGGAGCTGCTTCTTTCTGAATGGGATCTGGCTGCAGAGTGGAGCTCCACTAGGCGCAGGGTGATGTCATCATCACAGCGCAGTGGTGGTGGGAGATATGAATCTCCCTCTCAGCTCTGTCAGGCTGCATTTCATGGACACAGGTATGTGCTGCATGTCATGGGACTGCTATGTGCTGTATTTCATGGATCTGGTATAAGGCTATATTTCATAGGACTGGTATATTGCTGTATTTCATAGGACTGGTATATTGCTGTATTTCATGGATCTGGTATATGGCTGTATTTTATAGGACTCTGGTATATGGCTGCACTGGTAAATATTTTGGTACACCATTTGGTTCAGAATATTTTTTTTCTTGTTTTCTTCCTCTAAAACCTAGGTGCGTCTTATGGTCAGGTGCGTCTTATGGTGCGAAAAATACGGTAAAAAAAATACACTACACAGCTTTTTAAAATATTTTATTAAATCAGCTCCGGCATCTTCTCCCTCTCTGGCTCTTCTCCCTCTCCAGCGTCTTATTTATTCTGCTCTTTTGAGAGGTCTTCTATCTTCTGCTCTTTTGCCACGGTCTTCTCCCTCTGCTCTTCTTCCCATGTTGACACAATGCGATTTCCCGGACTAATGGATTATCCGCGCTCTGCATTGACTTATATTGGCATGGGGCGGGGCCACGTGCTGACATCATCCAGAGGCCCCGCCCCTTGTGGCGTCATAAAGGGCTGGGCCTCCGGATGATGTCAGCGGGTGGCCGCGCACTTGCCAATATAAGTCAATGCAGAGCACGGATAGTCCATTGGTCCAGTAGATCGTGTTGTGTCAACATGGGAAGAAGAGCACAGGGAGAAGACAGTGGCAAAAGAGCAGAAAATAGAAGACCCCGTCTTTTTTTGGCATGGGGGTTCCCCTTAAAATCCATACCAGACCGAAGGGTCTGGTACCTCTTGGGGGCGGGAAACCCTACGCAAATCTTTTTTTTTTTCATTTTTGCGGGGGTTCCCCTTCAAGATCCTCAGCACACAAGTAGCACCGCAAGTCAGATCATGGGCTATTTTGAATAGAGACAGAGAAATTCCTGACAAGGTTTAACGCTGTGTATACAACGTTAAGCCACGATTTTGTACATTTTTCAGCATTAGAGGATTTTAAAGGGAACCCCCACAAAATCCATGCCAGACCCTTATCCGAGCATGCAGCCTGGCAGGTCAGGATGGGGGTTGGGCAAGCGTGTACCCCCCTCCTGAACCATACCAGGCCACATGCCCTCAACATGGGGGGTGTTTGAGTGGGTGATGTCACATGATGTCAGTAGGGGGCGGGGCCACCCGGTAATGTCACCGGGTGGCCCCGTCCTTGCCTATAGAAGAGCTGTCAAAGGGAAGAAAGTGCATACGGCGGGTAACCTTCAATGGAGGCAGAGCATTTTCATTTCCTCCTATTTTTTGGGTCCGTCAGGCAGCGTGATTGACGGTTAATTACATCGCGGGACACTTTTTTTATTTTTTAATAAAGGACTTGTCAAAATCTCTTGTGGTTTTTACTTTTTGGCACCTTTTTTGCTGAATGGGTAGAGGTACGATGTACCCAATACCCATTCACATAGGGGGGCCGGGATCCACTGCCCAGGGCTGTCAAGAAGAGGCCCTTGTCCCCATGGGGACAAGATGCCTTGGGGTTGACGCAGAACCCACCCTGCCCAAAGCACCCACCCCTCATGTTGAGGGCATGTGGCCTGGTATGGTTCAGGAGGGGGGCATTCACTTGTCACCCCCTATCCTGACCTGCCAGGCTGCATGCTCGGATAATAATAGATTTTGGGGGGAACCCCACGCTGGGTGCCGGCAATTGTAACCGTGAGTCATTTTAAATGTGATTTTTTTCTTTAGAAATGTCAGATTTGCTGTAGCATGTTCTGTATATGCTGCAAATGCACCACTTTACAGGCACATTAAGGGCCCCCCCAGGCACAATATTTAAAGGATTTTTTTTTTCATTGTTGCACTTTAAGCATCATTAAAATCACTGCTTCTCAAAAAACGGAACTTAACAGAGATGGATGTCAGTGGATGTCAGTGGATGATCATCCACTAACATCAGTTAGCCCATAGACATACATGTATGTCCGTTTTTCATCCGCCAAGGTATGGAGGAAAAACAGACATATGGAACAACCGTGTGAAGGACCCTAATGCAATCAAAGTCTAAAGTTTTGCAAAAATTTGTGTTTAAACAGAGCATTTTCATTGAAAGTCAACCTACCAATTACTAGTAGAGAGAACACAGACAGCATTTAAAACCTGACAAAGCCTTTACCTCTTCCTTACTTGTTTCACAACAAGAGTTTTGACTAAAGTTGGGCTTCAAAGTAAACTTTTACCGTTAAAGCCCATCTCCAGGCATAGTTAATCATTTTTCAGTAAGAGACTTTCATTTTCACAGTGTGTATTTATTAATAAAATTACAATCAGCATCCACTGTCCTTTCAAATACTAATCATTTAACACTTAACACTTAACTACAAAATGTATCAAATATTTTCTTTTACCTATGCCACCCACCCCCAAAAAGATAGTTTACCACCTGTAAGCTCACCCCAAGAGCCTTTGGTTGTCCTTTCAGAAATATCAGATGAAATGCTGATTTTGGTGGTGGAACTGATAGAGGGCCATTCCAAATGGAACCGGGAGCAACAACCATCCTTGGACCATTTCCTCCCAGGGCCATGTTAGACATTTCCTGTAAGGCAAAAAAAAAAACTCAATCAAATTTACCACTTACTTTTGAAGATTTGCCCATTGTTGGAGTTGAGACAAATGATGCTCAGTCATTACAAATAAATCAGTTTTCTTGTGTTTGTTCATAAAAGTTAGGTTTTTACCATACTTATTTGTATTATGTGTATTAACACTCAACAGAAACTGCCATATTAAACGAATTGATGACTTACCAACTGCTAAAACCAATGACGATTACTCAATGCCCATGCTGTTAGACCTTTCTGCTGTCTTTAATATGGTTGACCACTCATTCCTCAAGAAACTCCACTTGTTTGGCCTCCAAGACTTTTCTGCTTCCTAGTTCTCATCCTACCTATGGAAGAGTTCCTCCGTATCACCTACAACTCCATCTTCTCCTCTCCACTCCCTCTTTCTGAATTGGTCCCCCAAGGCTCCATCCTGATACTTGTTTCTCTTATACAATTTCTCTCTTGATCATTGATAATCTCTGTGGTGATGACATCCAATTCTATCTCTCTATTCCTTATTTCACTCCTTTAGTCTCCCCCCACATTATTAACTTACTAACTGGCTATTAGTATGGATGTCCCACTACTTCCTAAAGATTAATGTTTCTAAATTGAGCACACCCTCTCTCTTACCTGACTTTTCCATCAGGATGAATAATAAAGCTATCAGCCCCTACTCTCATACCAGGGGGCTAGGTGCAGTCCTTGACTCTGACCTTTTCTTTCAGCTCTAAATCCTATCACTGACCAAATCTTGCATACTTTACCCTTGTAACATTTCCAAAATATGCCCTTTCTTAAGCAATGAGACCATCAAGCTACTCATTTTGCAGGGTGCTTCACAGTGCACTGTGCATTTCACAGTACATTCCAGGGCCCTAATTGGTTGAAGCCTTGCACCTGACGGCTGGTCAGGTGCAAGGTTTTGCCAATTAGGGCATAGAGCACCGTCAGAGCCCTGATTGGACAAAGTGGTGATGACTTTCTCTAATCACGGCTCAGTGCTCATAGCCCCGCCCCACACTATAGAAGGTTCTTTCCCATAGAAAGCTTTTGCAGTTTGTTGGAGTGGAGATAGATAAAGCAGGGATCAGTTTGCTACTAGCGAGTTAGTGTGTTCAATTATTGTGAGTGTTAGTGTAGTGTTAGTATAGTATGTGAGTATAGTGTGCAAGTATAGTATAGTGTATCATTATAGTGTGGTGTCAGTGTAGTGTGTTAGTGTACTGCAGTGTTTAACACAGCATTACATAACATTTAGTGCTGTGTACAGTACTGTATACCCCCCTTTTTTTGGTTGCTGTGTGGTTTGTTTTTTGTCCCCTGCCTGCCCCCTTTTTTAAAATTTTCAGTGGCAGTTTTTCTGACTGCGTCACTGTGTTCCTCCTTTTAAATTATTTATTTTAAAGTTTTTACATTTCTTTCAGCGGCAGTCCTCGATTTAAAGTGCACCAAACACCACTTTTCATTCAATAGAGTGCATCCAATCACACATTTTCCAATTTCTATTAAATTTGGGTAATAAGCCCACATCATGTCTAGGAGGCCAACAAGAAGAGGCAGACATTCCCATGCCACTGTGAGCAGGCCATCAGCGTCTGTGTCCACAGCCAAAAGGTGGACATGGTACGTCCTTAGGCAGGGCACTTTTGTCTCCGTTCAGTGATGTTGCCCGTGCTATCCAGCCACAGCATGCAGAGGAGGTGGTGGACTGGCTTACTAAACCATCCTCCTCCTCTATGACCCAGGCTGACACTATAGCGCAGTCCACCGCAGCTACCAGAGCAGTTTATTCTGCCTCCTTGTCCACACCTACTCCTGCCATAGCCTCAGAATCATGCATGGAGGAGTCAGCTGAATTATTTGAACACAGTGTCAGCCACTTGCTACTTGAGGATGCACAGACATTATTTGATTATGATGTTGCTTCTGAGGTAGAAGAAGGGAGTAACACAAGCCTATAGAGAACACTGATAAACAACAAATTGGCAGTCATGTTCCCCCAGCCACACTGTATTGCCAAGCTGGCTCCAGCGATGATGAGGATGGAGGGGATGATGAGGAGGTCACTAACATGACTTCGGTGCCGGACAGAGCACAGGTGGAAAGTGATGGGGAGGCACAACCCAAACAAGGCAGGATGTCCTCCAGAGGCAGCCATCATGGAAGAGTAAAGAGCAGCCACCTTATTCCATCACATTGTGCAGGGGTTATCTCCCGGCCCACTTCCCACAGCTGTGTAGGCCTTTTTTAGCACATGTGCAGCCAATCGCACTGTTTGCCGAAAGCATATCAAGCATGGCAAAAACACCAACAATTTGGGTACCACATGCTTGACAAGGCATTTAGCCTCCCACCACTGCTGAAAGCCACACACTAGGGACACAATTCTTCTCCTCCTCACTCCTCACCTTTCATGTCTACCCCGATATATCTTATGACCTCAAAGCAGCCTCTACTGACGGGAATGATGGTATAGCAAAGGGTGTCACAGGTCCCTGCAACATGTCTACCACCAGCTGATGAAGCAGATCCAAATACTGTAATCCTCAGTGACACTGAGGACTCTGCTTCTCATGCCTCCTCAAACGTGCAGTGCATGGGCTCCCTTATTCTTCAAAGCCTGTGAAAGGACCTGAAAATTTGTGGCATTAAGGGTAAGGATCAGTATTGGTTGACATCCTTCCTTGACCACCGTTACAAGGGGAAAGTCTCGAAACCCATCCTGCCCTCGCAGAGGGAGCACAGGATAAAATATCTTTAGGACACCTTAAAGAGGAGTTTATGTGATGCCTTTCCAGACTCTGGTAGGATACAGTTTATTGGAAAAGCTAGTTTTGAGGCTTCTGTTGGTCAAAGGAGGACCAGTGGAGAAGGGGGCTTCCTCAGTGATGCAGTTCAAAATAATTTTAGTCCTCGACGCCCAGGTCTGTCAGTTTCAAGATCCAATCTGCAGCATCTGCATCATATGGTGGAAGATTACCTAGAGGCGATAACAGACATGGAGAACTGTCCAGTAGATGATCCACTGGGTTTCTGGGTCATGAGAATAGACCACTGGCCAGAACTTGCCCAGTATGCAATTGAGCTGCTGTGGTGCCCTGCATTCAGTGTGGTTTACGCATGGGCAATCAGTGCTGCTGGAGGTTTTGTGACAGAAAAAAGCGTGTCTGTCCAGAGACTCTGTTGACCAGCTGACATTTGTTAAAACGAATCATTCCTGGATTAGCAGCAGCTATCAAGCCCCTAATGCCAATGTTACTGATTAAGTGTTATTGGGATCTCAAATCTCTGCAAGACTGTCTAGGTTGCCTAGCTTTGTGGATGTTATTTTTTATCTTAATGTAATTTTTTGGTATAGGTTTCATGGGCACAATTAACACCCAAGGACCGATTTTTATGCACCTCTTTAACAGGTGCATCAAATATATTTTTTTTATAGCAAGGCCAATTCTTGCTTTCATCAAGAGTACCTCTAGAAGGTTCTAGGGTGAAGGCACCACCAACACCCAAAGTCCAATTTTTCCGCAACTGTTTGACAGGGACATCAAATATCAGTTTTTTTACAGCAAGGCCAATTCTTGCTTTCATCAAGAGGACCTCTAGAAGGTTATGGGGTGAAGGCATCACCAACACCCAAAGCCTAATTTTTCCGCAACTAAAAATGATCTGTTTTAATTTGACAGATTTGACTCCAATTGATTTCATTGAGGTTTTGGTGACGTTCACCAAACAACGCTCGAACTGAATCCAGGGCAGTTTGGTTCATTCCTAATAATAATTGCCTAGATATCATTGGTATTCAATAAGTTCAAAAATTTCTGATGCTAGTGGACTGGAATAAGTATGCAGATCAGCAGTTCTGACTTAATTTGCTTAATTTATTTAAAGCAAAGATAACCAGACATAAAGCATTCAGCAATGGCAGCCTTCATATATTTTAACCTCTAATGAAAATAGACCCCTACCTTCATTCACAGTATAATGATGCAAAGATCGGCCCTTTCTTTATCACGTTAGCACAACTTTTTGCATCACTGTGGAATGCCGATCTCTAAGAGGAGATCAGAAGAAAAAGAGGACCATCACAAGAGGGCATTGCATGAACGGCCTAGTGAAGTCTGGAAAAAGTTAAATTGGTTTTAAAGGCTGGAGGCTTTTTACTTAAGTGTATTCTGTGCATGAAGGTAAAAAACCTTCAGTATGCAGCTCCTTCCACAGCCCTCCCTAATATTTACCTGAGCCCAATCGCGATCTCCTGGGTCTATGCCACCATTGGCTCCTGCTGCTGTCAATCTAAGTTCACAGCCAGTGAGGAAGGAGCAGGAGGTGGCCCCCAGGGAGGAAAAAAAGGGGTCTGTGGGCTGAGCAGTTGGACTTAAGCTTTGCTTTAGTGCCTAAGGTGCCACAGTACTAATATTGTCAAGATACACCAGTTTTTTTTAAACTGTATAGAGTATGGGCTAAGCAAGGTACAGGGGCATCAAATTTAATTTTTTTTACAGCAAGGCCAATTCTTGCTTTCATCAAGAGTAAATAAGCAATATATGCAGCGCCGATGATGAGGTAAATAAATGACAGTTCTTCACTTGAAGCATGGATAGCACATATTTTTATAAATAATCGGTAAATCTTGATGTAAAACAATGGGTGGAGGCTTACCAGATGATGGTAAAATATGCGCGTTGTTTAATATTGGTCATCCACGGTTATGGGTCGTCACATCTGCTGATGTCAGGTATGGGGAGGAATCCGTCCTGATACGACCTCTGGTGTTGTGGGGGAATGGTCCTGGATCCTGGTGGTCTGTCACTCCTGATCCATATATGGGGGGGGGTGGAGGGAGGCTCCAGAAGAAACTCCAGGTCTCACTTCAAAACATCCGGTGTCTCAGATACCGATGTGCATAAGTAGAGGAAAAAAAGGAACACCCAATCGTGTAATACTGTTTTGAAAAAGGTTTATTACAGAAGTCGGGTTAAAATATACTCACATGTATACAAAAATTAAAGAGCTCATAAAAAGGCAGGAGATGGAGGAAACCTTACCATCATCTGGTAAGCCTCCACCCATTGTTTTACATCAAGATTTACCGATTATTTATAAAAATATGTGCTATCCATGCTTCAAGTGAAGAACTGTCATTTATTTACCTCATCATCGGCGCTGCATATATTGCTTATTTATTCTATTGGACAATTTTAGATCTATTGTTTTATGCGTGCTGCCTTTTAAAGTTATATAATATATCAAACATCATCATTCCCACTTAAGTGAGCGCGGGTTGCTACCTTTTTTTTTTTCATCAAGAGTACCTTCAGAAGGTTAAGGGGTGAAGGCACCACCAACACCCAAAGCTCAATTTTCCACAACTGTTTGACAGGGGCATCAAATTTAATTTTTTTTTTTTACAGCAAGGCCAATTCTTGTTTTCATCAAGAGTACCTCTAGAAGGTTATGGGGTGAAAGCACCACCGACACCCAAAGACCAATTTTTTCGCATCTGTTACTTCCTTCCAAAATCTGCGAAAGAGACACCAGACTTTATCTACAAAAAAAATTTGAAACTTGGTCTGAGTATTCTATAATTTGGCTTCTTCACATAAGGCTTGCTCACTGTGCTGCAAAATGAGTTATTTCCATCCAAAGTCTGCCAAAGAAACACCAGAATGTATTCAAAAAAATCTAATTGTGGTGTCATCATACAGACTGGCTCCCCAAGCCATTGTTTACAAAATAAAAAAGCATCCATTTAAAATCAATTTAAATGTCATTGTTTTTTCTTTATAAATGTCAGTTTTGCTGCAGCAGATTCTATACATGGTACAGATGCACTACTTTACAGACAGACTAAGGGTACCCCCCAGGCGCTATATTTAAAGGAATTTTTAATTTTTATTGTTTCAATTTAAGCATCATTGAAATCACTGCTCCTTTAAAAACAATCTTTTTTAATTGTTTTTTTTTTTTTGCATTGTTACATGTATGGTAATTTATGGCAAATAACTTGCATATAAGCCTTCAAAATGGGGACTTTTGTTTTTTTTTTAAGTTTGGGTCCCATAGACTTCAATGGGTTTCACTGTTCGGGTCTGAACTTTTGCAATGTTCGAGAGTTCTGGTGCGAACCGAACCCAGGGTTGTTTGGCCCATCTCTATAAAGGTAAACTTCAGAGACATTTGGATGCCAGACCTAAACACCTATGCAATAAAAAAAATGCCCATTTTCTGGGCTAATAGTCAAAGGGTTGTCAAAAACTAGCATGGGGGGGGGGGGGCTAGGCACTGCCCTGGGGCATATGTACCAGTGCAAAAATAGAAATGAAATTCAATTCTGGTGGGGGCAGTAATTTAGGCAATGATATGCAACGGATATTTCCCTTCTAGCTTCTATTTTTAAAAAATGTTGTGGATTTTAAGGGGTTACTCATGCAAGAAACCCCCCAAAAAATGCATGAGTTCACAATAAGAATTCATACCAGAGGCTTAATCTGAACATGCAGCAAACTGACCAGGAAAGGGGGAAGTGTATTTGCTCACACCCCTCCCAAACCATGCCGAATGCCCTGAACATGGAATGAGTGCCTTGCCAGGTGGGATGAGGATGGGGACCTCTTTCCTACAACCCTGGCACTGTGGTTGTGAGGTGGGGTCTGTCTGCAGGAGGCTTATCAGAATCTGATAGCCTCATCCAAAAATAAGGGGATTCCCAGATACTGACCACCCCCTACCTAAAAGGGTAAGGGTACATACTAACCTTACTCATTCATAAAAAAAGTAAGCTAGAAATAAAGTCGTCCAGACATTTGACAATTCTTAATAAAATAAATAAATATCCCCCCCTGGGTGGGGGCACATCTGAGTGGGGCGTGACCAGACACCAATGTGAGCGGAACGTATGTAGACACCTCTCCTAGCTCAGAAAGCAGCACCTCCTGATCCCGACTGGCTGTCTCCCACCTCTTTCCCTTCTTGGGGTCTGCTGAGACTTGGCTCCACTTTGATGATTTTGGCTGGAGGGACTGGCCATAAAAAATCTTAAATTGGAGCTTTTTATTGTGAGCAGTCTCGGACTATAAAATAAGGATCTTGTCAAGGTACCTGCAAAAGAACAAAAAAAAAGCAGCCCTGCTAATCTTATATCTCTTGATCCTATTGTCCAGACACCTGTAAGGCCTATTTAAGAGGTATGATAATTCAGCAAATCTCTAGAAAATTTTTTTTTACCAAAGACTGGGAGAGGAAGTTCATGAGGAAAGTATCCAAAATAGAGAAGATATATGTGGAGGACCCATCATCAGAAAATCTAGGCAGGTGGATTGAGGCGCAAAAATATATCAAACTTTGACCTTAAAAAAGGCCGAAGACAAAAGGTCTTTCCTGAAAAAGCGTTATTATGAGGAGGGAGAGAATACTGGGCGGCTGTTGGCCCTTATGGCGAAATCCCAGAGTATCAATACATCGATACATCGACTGAGATGGCTATAGGGATTGGTGCTGGAGGGGTCACCAGCTGTCCAGGAGAAATGGTGAAAATCTTTAGAGAATATTACTCGGAACTATATAAATCCAGGACAGATAAAATAGATAGAGAAATGGCAGAATTTATTCAGGATATGGTTATTCCACACATCTTAGAAGAAGACAGGGAAATGTTGGACTTGCCAATTACTATAGAGGAGCTACAAGAGGCAGTACGAGACTCAGCGAATTATAAAACCCCAGGCCCAGATGGGCTATCGAATGAAATTTATGAGGAGTACAGGGGAGTATTGCTCCCAGAACTGCTACAGGTATTGAATGAGGTACTAGAAAGAGGCAGGTTACCAGTATCTAAGGAAAAGATCGAAAAAATTGACACACCTACTCGAATAGATCACAAATCCGTGCCACTAAAGACATATAGCTAAGTATCCAACAACTCTTTCTATACACAGCAGCCACTTTAAATAAATTAATGAATCAAAGTACAATTATATCCATAGGACATAAGTAGCGCTAAAACACTGATAAAATGTATTTTATATTTCAATATTTTTTATTGAGAAAATGAATACAGCTCACAGTGAAAACATTGCAGTACAACGTTACAACTTTCAAGTGTTAAGTGCACGTGGTCATAATGAGATATTTAGCTTGATAGGGAAAACAGGTTGAATGTGGTACACCTCCCCCCGGCTTCCCGATCACCCCATCCGGGATCATGCTGTGACCAGGCCGGGAAGGCCCACCCCACCCGTAACTGACCCCCTAGACACATGCGAGTGATAGACAAATAATCAGATTGAAAGTTGACAAATAATTTGAGAGATAAAAAGCATTAACATAAAGAGTAGCCGTGCCTTTTTCTGGGCTGAACTCCGGAAAATCGGAGGACTGTTTCATACAACATCAGCCTTGAGTCCTAATCCCGCCAAGAAAGCCTTGCCTCCTGACGAAGAATTTGTTTATCAGCGAGTCACGATCACTACTGGATGGCACGGGTACCACTACCTTAAACTTATTACTTTGGACCCATCATCAAGCATCCACCCAAAATCAAAAAAAAAAAAAAAAAAAAGAAAAAGGGGGGCTGCCAATAGAGACATAAATCTAATGATAGGTTGATATCTCAATAACTAAGAGAAAGTAGAATACTAGGAGAAGAAATTAAAGAGGAGATAAAGAAAGAACTTAAGAAGAGGAAAGAAGAATCAGATGTAGAACAATAAAAAGAAGCGGAACATGAGGTGAAGAACCGGACCTCGAGGGGCATTCAGGTAACCAAAAGAGAAAGACCCCCTCCACTCATTGGTCTAAATTGCGGTGAGCGGTATATGTGCAAATTCCGCCCAGGGTTCCCAAGTTCTTTCGAATTGCCTTTTACGATCTGTAATAATACATGCTAATTTTTCATGTATCATTATCCAGGAAACCTTGTGCTTAAATTTGTTGAATGAGACGGAGTGAGCCTTCCAAGCCCCCGCTATAGTGATCTTAGCGGCTAGTAATATAAGGCCCGAAAGGCGTTTCAAATGTCGTGGCCATTCTGAAGGAATATCATTCAGCAGTGCCAGACTCGGGCCTTGCTCAATCTGGAGTCCCGTTACCCTGCGTAGCACCGAAAATACCCTATTCCAAAAACTCCTAATTCTCGGGCATTCCCACCATGTGTGTAACATAGTCCCCTGTAACTCACATCCCCGGACCTCAAAAACCTTATCCCATAAAAGCCACGATGCGTCCCATTGCCCTGAGGTCTAACTCGTTCCGGGCTCAGACCGTGACGACTTACTATAAGGAAGTCTTACCGGTGCTGTAAACTTTGCGGAAAGCCCGGAATATAATGATCGGCGATTCTAGTGATATCGCCCCCGAACCTTCCGAGTGAGGCAGAGTAAGTTGTTTAAATTCGTGTTCCAAAGGACCTATTACTATGTACTTTTTAATCGTACATAATAATGTCTAGCATTTTCCGTTAAGCTTTCTTGAACCCTTGGGACCCGCCTTAAACGTGTATATGGCGAGTG
>BLSH010374439.1:199201-228450 GCA_018402905.1 Glandirana rugosa | reverse complement strand
AAAAAATAAATAAATAAATAAAGGGGGGGGGAGAAAAGAAGAGAAGTGGGTGGGTGAAGAGATTTAGAGGAGAGAGGATAGAAAGAGAAAGAGATATAAAAGCAATAGAACTCTAAAGAGAACTTCTAAGGCAATCACCTTTGAACCCAAAGGTTCACGTGAGTGCAGGCCTATGTGGGGTTGCGGATGGAGATAGCAAGGAAACCTAACTCTCATCATATCCCTCCAGCAACGGCATAAATATTCAATCACAGCAGTTAACAACAGCATAGTATGAAACAGACAGGAGGATGATTGGGAACCATATTTTAACAGTAAACACTATCAGATCATAATGCTAACTTGTCTTCCCATTCCCACCAGGGGGCAATCAGCCCCTTGTCCCCTCTCCCAAGCATATACCCGACTGAGAAGCCTGGCTGTCAGCAACGCTGGGCCAACATGACCACCGCAAAGGCGGGTAGGTCCCGCCGGCTCCGCGTGCCTCACAGCTCCCCCCAGCACGGCTCCCCACACCAACCCGGTGAGAGGTACAACACACAGGGGGACCCCTGACTACCCATCAGTGCCATATCTCCCTCCACCTGGTCCAGGCCGAGGCCCGGGTCTCCGGGGTAGCCCACCCACCACTCAGAGTAGGGCCCTCCTGAGACCCCGGAAGCACCCCACTTCATCGGGTATATATAGTCTAAACATAGCCATTCATTTATAGCATGCCTTCAAAACTTCTTAAAGCGTAAAACAGAGGGGAGAAGTAGAAAGCGAGCAGGCAGCCTTGGTCAGTACTGAGGGCTGAATTTCAGGCGGGTATTCTGACAGGTATAAGTAGATAAAGTCCCTAGTCCAAGAGGCTCCCTGAAGCCCGAGGGCGAGGGGTGAGGGATCCGCCTAGCTCCCCATATCATGGGGGCCCAGCAGACTCCCCCCCCCCCCTCCAGCACAAGGCATAGCATATCTCCGCGAAGCAGCAGGCAGTGGAGAGTCGTTCAAAGACCTCGGTTTTCCATCCGGGAGCAGAACACTACAGGACGAAGGGGGAGTATGGCAGAGTTTTGGATCCATAGGCAGTCAAGAGCTGTGGGTAGAGCCTTGGGGGGCAAATCCTGCCACTCCGGTATCTATCCGGGGAGCCGGACATACACAAAAAAAAACAATAGCAAGGGGGGTTCAGTCAAATGTCTCTGGAGCTCCCCCCTCAGCGGCGGGGAGACCAAGTAAACAGGGAAAGCATAGCAAGCCAACAGTCTGAGGAAAAAATAAAAATAAAAAAAAAAGTAATCCGAGAGTAAAACTGGTTGCGGTCCATCGCTGACTGAGTGTCGGAAGGAGTTAATATTCCTGATCCCCTGGAGCAGTATAGCCGCGGGAGCCACGCCGATTTTTTGCCTCTACGGGGAGGGAGGCTCTGCGGATTCAACGGCGGTGCCTGTCGTCTCGTTGGTCGGCTCAAAGGCTGTAGCCAATTCGGGACCGGGAAGGCGTCTGTTTCTAAAAAAAACAAACAGATCCGGAAGATCTACAGGGTCGAACAAGGTGAATGAAGCCGAGCCTTTTTTGATTGTTAGCGAGATGGGGAACCCCCACCTGTAGGTGCAGCCCAGTTGTCTCAGTTTGTCCAATAAAGGGCGCAATAGAGCCCGTCTTTGCAGGGTGGCCCTAGACAGGTCAGGTAGGATCTTCATGGGGGCCCCATCAAAATCAACTTCACCTACCTCCCATGCTTTTCTCAGGATGGCTTCTTTGTGCGCATATCGGTGAAGCCGGCAGATGACATCCCTGGGTCTGTTCGGATCTGAGGAGCGGGGGCCGAGCGCTCTATGGACCCGGTTGAACTCCAATTCCTGAGGGGTGGCTGAAATCTCCAGTTGCCGACAGATGGCCGACACCGTAGGCTGCAACGACTCCTGGCCGGTCGCCTCAGGGATGCCTCGTAGTCGCAGATTGTTGCGGCGGCTTCGGTCTTCCATTTCTTCCATACGGAGCTGTAGAGTATTAACCTGGAAGGACTGCGAGGCTTGCGCCCGTTCCAGTTGTGCCACCCGGCCCTCCAGTGAGGACAGGCTCTGCTCCCCTGTGGTGAGTCTGTCCGAGATAGACTGTACGTCAGATTTGACCGCGTTCAGGTCTCTGAGGTGTGCCTCCTCCAGGCGCAGAACCAGGGCCTCCATATCTGCCCGAGTAGGCAGTGCCTGCAAGAGGGCTTTCAGGTCCGGGTCCCCTAGGGCTGACGGGGATGGGGATGTGGGCCTCGGAGTGGCCGGGAGTTGAGAGGAAAATCCCTCAGGGAAGCCCATTGAGGAAGAAGAGCCAGCCGGCGAGGCAGGGGGAGCCGCCATTAGTGAACCCGTGTAGTCTGCGCCACGTGTCACTGGAGTCCGGGCCCGGAGTGTATAAGCCCGTGTGCTGGGGAAATAATGCGAGATATCCGAGCGGGGTGAGGATCGGAGTGTTCCCTGTCCTTTTCTCCGTCTCGTGGAGTTCATAACGAGGAGAACTGCTGCAGGAAAAATAAGATAGCTGGAGGGATGGTCGGAGCTCAGCTTAACCACATCTGTCCTTAGCCATGTCCAGGCCACGCCCCCCTTTACAAATTGTTTGCTCAGCAGCTTGTACCTCTCTTATCACAGGTGTTTAATGCAATCGACGAGATACATTTGCCTTCACCAAACCTTCTGCAAGCGCAGATAGTAGTTATTCCGAAGCCAGGTAAAGACCCCTCCCAATGCCCCAATTACAGGCCAATCTCCCTTTTAAATTTAGATTTAAAATTAATTTACAAAAAACTTTTAGCGAATCGCTTGTCCCCACTACTACCGTCCTTGATACACATTGACCAGGTGGGCTTTGTCCCTGGGCGAGAAGCTAGGGACACCACCACCAAAAGCCTCCAACTTATCACCCTTGCACAACGTCAGCGCATTCCGTCCTGCCTTCTCTCTTTCGACGCAGAGAAGGCTTTCGATAGGTTTGATTGGTCTTTCTTGCGTGGCACCCTATCTCAAATAGGCCTAGGCGTGAAAATGCTCGCTCGTATAATGGCCCTATACTCTGCCCCAACAGCAACAGTTATGGTGAATGGGACTCAATCGGAGACTCTCTCTATAGCCATAGTACCAGGCAGGGATGTCCCGTCACCACTCCTATTCGCATTAGTTATTGAGCACCTGGCTCAGGCGCTTCGTGCCAACCCGGACATTCACGGAATACATACAGCCTCATCACACAACAAACTCTCTCTGTATGCAGACGACCTCCTTTTGTACGTCACTCAGCCGCACATTAGTATCCCCTCCATTCTAAAGGAAATACAGAGATTTGGTCAATTTAGTAATTACAAACTAAATCTCTCTAAAACGGAGGCCTTGAACATCTCCTTGCCTCAATCTACCTTCCAGGCCCTTAGGTCTAACTTCCCCTTTCAATAGCAAACCAAAGCGATTTCCTATCTAGGTACAGCACTCCCGTCTCGTATCTCTGATGTATACGCCCTAAATTTTGGCCCGCTCCTCACGACACTCAGACGCTTAACAGAGCAAAAATATGATCTGCCCTTGTCCTGGTTTGGGCGTTCTGAAAATGGACGTACTCCCTAAATTGCTCTGTTTCAGGCCCTACCTGTCACACTTCCCCCCGCTTTCTTCCGCTCGCTTCGATCAATAGCCATTCGTTTTGTCTGGCACGGAAGCCATCCCAGACTGAAACAGAAGCTTCTCTGTTACCCGAAAGCCAGGAGGGGTGCGGGACTGCCGGATTTCGAATCCTATCATTCGGCAGCGGTGATATCGCACACCTTGGAGTGGTTCACGCGCCACTTTGTTAAGGCCGCCTTAGTGGTGGAGCAGGACTTGGCCCCGGTAGACTTGCGGGCCCTGCTATGGGGCTATGGTCAAATATATAGATCCTTTTCGGCACTCTCCCCACTGACAGCAGACGCGCTGACGATCTGGTACCGCCTTAGAGATAGAGCTTCACTTTACTCGGACCCTGGCCCCCTTACTCTCTTATTTGATAACCCCGCTCTCCCGGAAGGCAGAGACGTACTTACCTTGGACATCTATTCAAGACACACTTGGCCAACAGCGAAGCAATTCATACATAACACACAGGGTACGTTCGTGTCGAACCCCACTACCACCTCGTCTAGACTGTCCTGGCTGACGAGATATCATATTGCATCATTCTGTAAGTCCTTGTCTGATTCTCATCAGATACATAGGCCCCTGACCGACTTTGAGCAACTGTGCACTTGCCCCGAGACCCCTCGCCACACTCTATCAGCGGTATATAAACAGATTATAAATAATTCACAGTCTCCCGCCTACCTTTACTAGGGTTTGGTCTCAGGAGTTGGGGATGGATATACCAGAGGAGGACTGGCGTAAAAGCCTTTTTCTTCACCCACAAATCTTCTATATCAAGTTATGTCCTGGAAAAGAACTTTAAAATCTTGTCAAGGTGGTATCGAGTCCCAACCACGATAAAGCACATGTTTCCGTCCGCGACAGATGTATGTTGGCGATGTCAGTCGGAGAGGGGCACGTATCTGCATATTTGGTGGGAGTGTTCTGGCATCCGTCCCTTTTGGGAACAACTTTTCCAGGTCTACACAGATATTTATGAGGAGTCCCCTGCATCATCCCCACTAGTGGCTTTATTGTCCATACTCCCAGATTCATTCAAATCACAAAAGACGGGTCTTCTTAAGTTTTTCCTATGCGCTGGGAGACAATCACTCGACATTGGAAGACCACTTCCCCACCATCCCTCGTAGAATGGGTAGGTGAAATAAATGATTTAATGCTGATGGAGGAGATGCGGGAAAAGGAGTTAGATAAGCTAGATAAGTTTAAAGTCAACTGGGAGATTTGGAGACACTACTCCTCATCGGCGAAACTGAAAAATAGGATATCCCAATAAGGACTTATAGATCTTTGGGGAGGCCACCCCCCCCCCCAATGTCAGTATTGCTTCCGCCCTGTCTCCCTTAAGCCCCTCTTCTTCCCCATCTTCGGGCAATATTGGTTCCTTTTACCTGTCTAAAGCTACCCGCTGTGTCCACACCCCCTCTATACCCCCCCTTCCCCTTGTTCCTCTCTCTTTTCTGTTGACCCCTATTTAACTACCTTTATCTCTTTGCATCTTAATCTCCTCTGTGTTCTATTCCATTTCTTTCATTTCCACTTCTTCTACTCTAGCTTTCATGTGAGCGGACAGGTCCTGGATTTAGAAGGACCCACGGTTGTTGATGCGGTGTGCTCGTCATCATGTTGCCGCTCCACGGCTGTGGACTGGGGTGCTTCCCGCCCTTCCGGACACAGATATGTTCCCTTTGGGGTGCCTGGCTGGGTGGTCACCTCGGCTCCCGCCGGGGAAGCCACTTAAACACGAGGGAATGATGTATAACATCTTTAGCTTACGGGACCTATATCCCAACCTTGATAGGCCCTCCTCGTTGTACCCAAGTTGTAATGTTTGATAACTCATAGGTGACGGATGACGGACATTGAATGTTACACTTTTTTGTTGCACGGTCATATGCCCCCGCTGGGACTCTGTTTTTTTTTCTTCTCTTTCCTTTCTTTGTCTGTTATATCTCTTGGAATATCCCTATGTTATTCTTGTGATTGCATGATAAGAAATCCTGTCTGTTCATTGTAAAACAATAAACATATTCAACCATAATCTCCACCTCATTTACCAATAGAACTCCCAACCTTTACTGAACATTTTTTCTGCTGATCTGGACAAATGGAAAAAACTAGCTATTTCATGGTTTGGTAGATGCAACGTACTGAAGATGAATTTCATGCCGCGCCTTTTAGATCTTCTACAAGCTCTGCCAGTTAAGATTCCGAAGGGCTTCTTTTGTAAGCTCCGGACACTTATCAACTATGTTTGGCAGGGTAAACCTTCTCGTCTCAAGAGAACACTCTTGCAGCAGCCAAAACTTAGAGGAGGAGTGGGCCTTCCAGACCAGTCTTTATATTGCATGGCGGTCCAGATGGGCAGGGTGGTTGATTGGTGCAGACACTCGTCATATAAATTAGAACAGGAATCAATACCGGTCTCATTAGCTGGCCTTCCTTGGGCTGGAATTCGATACTCCAGATTTTCCTCTCCACACCCTTTGATTGAACCCACAATGCTTGAAATACACAGATATTACCATATAACCGAGATGCTGTTTCCCCTACCCATTGACACCTATTGTAGGCCACCCAGATTTTGTGCCTGGGTTATCCAACAAAGCTTTCAAGCTCCAACCGGACACAAACCTGGTTAAAGCTTCCACATTCCTTGGTCCCTCTGAGTGGGTCAATCCATCAGTTGTATATCCCTCCTTGAATTCTTCAGCATTGGGAAAGTGGAAGATTTTGCCATTGACCCACTTTCTTCGATCTCCGCCAGACCCTGCTAGTTTCCGCAGACAGCCTAACTCATTTGAAGACCTATGTCTGGGAGACGAACCCTTACGGAAGACCCTTTCCTACTCTTATGGCATTTTACTTGCAGCCTCTTCCCAACACAACCCTCTGTACCTGAGTAAGTGGTTAAGAGATCTAAACCCTTCCTTCTCAGAAGACCAAAAGAGCCGCATACTTTTCTTTGCTCACAAGTCTTCCTTGCGTAGTAGCTACAAAGAGATAACATTTAAAATTCTGACACACTGGTACAGGACAACAGCAGTTTTAGCATCCATTGTCCCTGGCCATAGCCCATTGTGCTGGAGATGTAGCTCCCAAGTGGGCACACTACTCCACATCTTCTAGGATTGTCCGCAGATTACCCCATTCTGGCAGCAGGTCCTGCAGATTGTTCATAAACTTAGAGGATTCCCTTCTGGATAACCTGGCAGCCGTGCTTTTTAACCTAACCCCTATGTCCAGTAAAAGATATCACAAACCCTTGTTGAAACATCTGCTAAATGCAGCTAGTGCATGCGTTCCCAGCATGTGGAAACAACAATCCCTGCCTACAGTGCTACAATGATTTGCCAGGGTGATTTGCCAACATCCAACAGATGGAAGCCTTGACAGCTACCCTCAGAGATAAGACTGAGGAGCATAATACATGCTGGCTATATTGGGACATGTTTTGGACTATTTCACATATTCTTAAACTGATCCATCCGGGAGAGCTTAATGCCTCGCGCTGCCAACCTTTCCGAAGTACCCTTCCTCCTCTCTTCCTACGCCTTTCCTTTTTCATTTGACCCTTCCTTGTTATTCCTCCCTTTTGACACCTCGGGTGTCGTCTTTTTCTCGCTCAAAAAATAGTAAAAATCAGTATGCCTTAATCTCTAGGAGTGGCTACAGAGATGGTATAGAGAAACTTATATTTTGTAAGGTCCTCGTTTGGTTCCCAGCCATGTAGTGGCTCACTACCTGCTAGCTAGTGTTAATCTTTCCATTTTGGTATGTTCATGACTAATGAGTTCCTTCATTTGTTTTCTGCCACATTACATGGTCAGATACAGGATATATTTGTTGTAGAGGCCGATGCCCACAGTTAATTGAAATCTTATATTGTAATGGTGGAACCTTATATGTTTCTTTGATATCCATTTATACCTTTTGTGGTTGTATCGCTGTTAATATTTAGATTTCCTTGACTGTAAATGGTCATGTCATACTGTGTTTTATTGCATACCATAAATAAAGAGTTTAAAAAAAATACACTAGCAGAAGACTAAAATGCGACTTAGGACTAAAATAGCATTTTAGTTTTAGACTAAAACTAAATAAAAATTTGCTGCCAAAATTAACACTGGTTGGCGGGGATTTACTGAGGGACTTGTTGGGACCCCATCATGAAAAAGAACCCCCTGCAATTTTTTAAAAAGGGATTTTGTCTTGCTCTGTACACTGATGGTACCCAATCACATTGAAGGGCCCGTCTTACCATCCAATGCCTATGTGACCTTTGTTATGAGGGTCCACTAAAAAGGGTAAGCGACAGTGTGATTGGGTGCCGGTGATGGTTTCCGCTTCTCCTATTATCTGGTGTCTGATGTGAATTGTGCTGAACACCTCCTTTGGATATTTCTGATGTGGCTTTATATTGACTCATTATTAAGCGCTGCACAAATTCTATATGAATTTGATATTGAGAGTGTTGTTTTGATACAAAATGTGAGTGGATTTAGGCTGGGTTCACACTAGAGAATGCAGCAGCTCCAAGCAGGAGTCCGGTGTGTCTCCATCCACCATTTCAGGTTCGATTTAAGCCCGAATTTTGGGCTGAATTAGGACCAGAAACGGACCAAAAAACGCACAGAACTCGTGTGCAATTCGCACCGTAGCTGCTGCGGAGATGTGAGAGCCGGTCACAATCCGCATCCAATTCGCATAGTTGTGAACCCAGCCTTATGGTTTAAATATGCACAGAGAGACACACAGTGATTAGTCAAGTTTAATTTAAAAAAGGAATAGTTATTTTTTATACAAGTTGGAAAAACGATGCTAATTTCACAGTTTTTAAAAAGTCCAAGAAGTCAAATCGTGCCAGGCCCAGTGACCCAATTACGTGATTATGCTTGCTGAAACACAAGAGGTATACTTAGCTTAAAGGGGTTGTAAACCCTCAAGGTTTTTCACCTTTGTGCATTCTATGCATGAAGGTGAAAAACCTTCTGTAGTGCAAGAGCCTCCATTTTCCTTACCTGAGCCCAATCGTTCCAGCGATGGGGACAAGCACAGCAGCTCCAGCCGCTGAGTCGGGTCCTCATTAAATAGATTGATAGCGGCAGGAGCCACTGGCTCCCGCTGCTGTCAATCAAATCCAGTGACACAGGAGCCAGGGGGGCAGGGCCCGAGTCTTGCGGTCTGTGTCAATGGACGCAGCAGCAGGACTCAGGAGCGTGCCCGCACGAGTGCCCCCAGGGAAAGAGCTTCTGCAAGGGGGCACTCGAGAAGAGGAGGAGTCAGGAGCGCCACTGGGGGACCCCAGAAGAAGAAGATAGGAGCCACTCTGTGCAAAACCCTTGCACAGAGAGGCAAGTATAACAAGTTTGTTATATTTAAAAAAAAAAAAAAAAAAAAAAACACACCTTTACAATTACTTTAACCACTTCAGCCCCGGAAGGATTTCCCACTTTAGGACCAGAGCCCTTTTTGCGATTCGGCACTGCGTCGCTTTAACTGACAATTGCGCAGTCGTGCGGCATTGTACCCAAACGAAATTTGCGTACTTTTTTCCCCACAAACAGAGCTTTCTTTTGGTGGTATTTGATCCCCTCTGCATCATTTCTGATCGCCGCTATAAACAAAAGAAGAGCGACAATTTTGCAAAAAAACCCTAATTTCTTATTTTGCTAAAATACAAATCCAAAAAAATATATATATTAACCGCTTGCCGACGGCTGATCGGCAATTGACGGCGACAGAGTGGCTCTGTAACGCGAAACGCCGTCATACGACGGCGGCCGCGATACAGAGCCACTGTGAGCGCGCGCGCGCTCACTGTGTTCGGGGGGGCCAGGGAGCGGGTGCGGCGGCTTCGATTGCGGCGGCTGCGATGCCCCCCCCGGAGTGAAGGAGCGGAGGTCCGTGCATGTAAACACGGACCTCCGCTCTGTGTGAGGGGGAAGGGCTGTGATCAAAGCCTTCCTGTACGTGAAGGCTGTGACCACTTCCCTTCCCCAGCTAGGCAAGCCCCCATACAGTTAGAAGCGGGAACATAGTTAACCCTTAGAGCGCCCCCTGCAGGTTAACCCCTTCACTGCCAATGGCATTTACACAGTAATCAGTGCATTTTTATAGCACTGATCGCTGTATAAATGCCAATGGTCCCAAAAAAGTGTCAAAACGTTCCGACATGTCCGCCCCAATATCGCAGTACCGCTAAAAATCGCAGATCGCCGCCATTACTAGTAAAAAATAAAAAAAAAAACCCCAAAAATGAATTATCATCCGTAAACGCGACCACTTTTGCGCAAACCAATCAATAAATGCCGATTGCGATTTTTTTTTATCGCAAATATGAGGAAGTATATAAATCGGCCAAAAACGGTGAAAAAAAAAGTTTTTTTATATTTTTTTTTTTTGGATTTGTATTTTAGCAAAAAGTAAGAAATTTGGGTTTTTTTGCAAAATTGTCGCTCTTCTTTTGTTTATAGCGGCGATCAGAAATGACGCAGAGGTGATCAAATACCACCAAAAGAAAGCTCTATTTGTGGGAAAAAAAGGACGCAAATTTCGTTTGGGTACAACGTCGCACGACCGCGCAATTGTCAGTTAAAGCGACGCAGCGCCGAATCGCAAAAAGGGCTCCGGTCCTAAAGCTGGAAATCCTTCCGGGGCTGAAGTGGTTAAAAAAAAAAAATCGCAATCGGCGTTTATTGATTGGTTTGCGCAAAAGTTGCTGCGTTTACGGATACTGAGAATTAATTTCTGGGGTTTTTATTTATTTTTTTTTTTTTTACTAGTAATGGTGGCGATCTGCGATTTTTAGCGGTACTGCGATATTGGGGCGGACATGTCGGACCATTTTGACACTTTTTTGGGACCATTGGCATTTATACAGCGATCAGTGCTATAAAAATGCACTGATTACTGTGTAAATGCCATTGGCAGTGAAGGAGTTAACCTGCAAGGGGCGCTCTAAGGGTTAACAGTGTTCCCTGGGCGTGTTCTAACTGTGTGGGGACTGCCCTGGCTGGGGAAAGGGGATGATCACAGCTTCCATTAACAGGAAGGCTGTGATCATCGCCCTTCCCCCAAAAACAGAACGGAGGTCCGTGTTTACATACACGGACCTCCGTTCTTTCAGTGCGGGGGAGCCATCGCGGGTAGCCGGCGGCGATCGAGTCCGCCCTACCTGCTCCCTGGCTCCCCCCAAACACAGTGAGCGCGCGAGCGCGCCTCCGGCGGCGCGCGCGCTCACAATGCTAGTTATCGGACGGACGGTCCGCGCAAAGGATTGGCGGTCTCGTCGGATTTTACAGTAAGTTTTAATAAAATCCCTTTTTCTCTTACGTTCGCTGACAGACACAGCCCTCTTTGACATGTGGGGATGCCCCAAAGCTGTGTCAGAAAAGAGGGGTGGGTAAACAACAACTGTACCCAACAGAAACCTCTCAGGAGGCGCCAGCCGCGCCTACACTGCTGCCTGTAAAACTTTACGGCCAGAAGCAGCATCCGAAGATGCTGACACATCAACTTTATAAAACTTAGAAAATGTGTGCACACCTGTGACACTGAGGCCTGGTGTCTGAAAGTCCAGGAAGTGCTAACAGCCCTGGTGGAATGAACCGTGCCTGGAAAAGGGGGTACCTTACCCCGAACACAATACGCATGAGTCACGGTCTGTCTGATCCAACGGGAAACAGTAGCCGACGAGGCCACCAATCCTTTGCGCGGACCGTCCGTCAGTACAAATAACGCATCAGTCTTCCGAAAAGAGTCTGTAGCCGCCAATACACCCACAAAGCCCTCACGACATCCAATGAATGTAACTCAAATTCCTTAGGATGTGAAGGATGCGGACACAACAAAGGAAAAACAATATCTTCATTAATGTGAAAATAAGAAACCACCTTCAGTAAAAACAAAGGAGACGGGCGCAAGACCGCCTTGTCCTTGTGAAGGGCCAAGTAAGGGGACTTGCAGGACAACGCTGCCAACTCAGACACCCGCCTAGCTGATGTAATGGCCACCAAGAAAGCCACTTTCTCCGACAGCAATTGTAAGGGAATATCCCTGATCTTCTCATATGGTGGCTTCTGCAGCACAGAAAGCACCAAATTCAAATCCCACGGTGCCATAGGCGACCGTTTCTGAGGAGCCACATGGCGCACACCTTGTACAAATGTACGAATCAACGAATGTGACGCCAAAGGTCGCTGAAAAAGAATCGCCAGAGCCGAAATCTGACCCTTGAGAGTACTCGAGGCCAATTTTTTATCCAGGCCCTTCTGCAAAAAGGCCAGGACCCTGGACACAACCTAAGAACGGGGGTTCCAACCCCCCGCCTCACACCAAGCAATATAGGCCTTCCAGGTGCGATGATAAATCTTGCGCGAAGTACACTTGCGCGCTTTCAGCATGGTAGGAATCACGGAGTCAGAGACACCCCTATCCCTCAACACCTGGGACTCAATAGTCAAGCCGTCAAAGCCAGCGAGGGTAAAGCAGGGTGCAAGATGGGTCCCTGAGACAACAGATCTTGGTGCAGCGGAAGGCGCCAGGGAACATCTGCCACCATTCGCACCACGTCGGCGTACCACGGACACCGAGGCCAATCCGGAGCCACCAGGATCATCGGAATCCCCTTCGCTTCCACCCTGCGCAGTAGCCGCGGTAGAAGCTTGATGGGAGGATAGGCATACAGACAGGGCTGCTGATAAGCCAGTACAACTGGCCCCATTGTACCGGGCCCGGTATCCTCAGCTCCGCAGGGGGGCCCGGGCAGCCTCAATCAGAAACAGTCAGTCTGGGGGGAAAAAAAAAACCCTTTCTAAATAACACCCCCGCTCGGCCGCTCCTACTAGAGGGGTTTAATTGCGATTTTCTGGGCCCCTCTCTAATTGTGCTGTTGGGAGTGGAGGAGGGACTTTTTTATTAATTTCGGGCGCATGTGTAAACTGAGGCGCATGCACCCCACACTTCAAATACCGGCCGCCTACAGTTGCGCCGGCCCCTTCCCTGGCGGAGTGATCTTCCTCCACACAGCTGAGCTCTGAGTGCGACCAGAGAGAGACTGGCGGCAGCGGCGGCAGGCAGAGGCAGCTGACATTCAGTCTGGGTGAGATCTCCCCTATAGAGTCCAGCGGGAGTTGTCACCCATCCTGGGGGGAGATTAGATCTGATAGTTCCTGCACTGAGGTAGTGGCATTGGCATCGGTCGGGACAGAGGGGGGGGGGGGGCTGGAGAAGGGAAGTCCCTGTGACACAGACATGAGCCAAGAAACCGGGATCGGGACTGATCGGTGTCTAACACCACACTCCGATCTGTCACTGATCTTCACTGTATATTCCCAGCACACTGCATCCTATATATGTACACACCAAGGATCATCATGTGTGTGTTTCTGTTCCCTTTACTATGATTGTATGCTCAGGACCAACATCTTATAGCAATAATGTGTCTGAACTGTCACTTCCCCCTCTGTTCTGATCTGTCACCGCTGACAGCACACACAAAAGTCATATTGTCTACTTTCATTTATTTGCTGCTGCACTATATAACCTGTATAAATCAAAAACAAATATAATAACCTACTATATGTTCTAAATAAAAAACGAAATCCAACCTGTTTCTCAAGAAAAAGCTGCTACCACCAAACTATGTTATCACTACACTTTGTATGTAAATTAAACCAAATAGTAGTGAAGCACTTTCAGCTTAATTCATCATAAAGTGGCATGTGCAATAAATCATTATATAATAAATTCATAAAATCATATGATCATACGTGTTAAATCAAATATAATTGATCTCATAACTCTGCACACATATCAAACAATAAATCAATCAAAAGTCAGTATTTATTGAATGGATATGTGATCCATAGAGAAGTCACATACACAGTACAATCACTGTGCAATCTTTGTGCAAACACTATGAATATCCAAAAATTATCCTTCCTTCCCTGTGCTTTCTTCACATAAAGAACACACCACCACAGTGCCCTTCACCACCCCTTGAATTTATTAATGAATTTATTTTTATTTTCTTTTAATTGGATATGTTTTATAGCAGAAAGTAGAAATTATTGTTTTCTTTTTTCAAAATGTTTGGTCTTTTTTTGTTTATATCGCAAAAAATAAAAACCCCAGTGGTCATCAAATACCACGAAAAGAAAGTTCTATTTGTGTTGAAAAAAAATTATACAAATTTTGTTTGGGTACAGCGTGGCATGACCATGCAATTACCAATTAAAGTAGCACAGTGGTGATTGTACTGCATTGTACTGCGCATATTTACTATGGATGGCATGGTGTGGTGATATAACACAAAAGTAGCAGTCAGCAGGTTATCTGTCACAGTGTGTCACATAACATGGCTGTGGGGTGCTGATTTTGTTAACTTATTGGTCATAAGCTAACAAAGTCAGAAGCCAACAGCCATACACTGACAGGTCCAGCCAGAGTCATGATAGAGTGCCTGCTGCCTGTGTTTTATCATAATGCTGATGACATTAACCTGCCTGTGTTGCAGTATGTTATTAAGGCTTATTTTAGAATAGGGGGCGGAATTTGCTTGTTCAGTGGGGGATCTGTCCACTCAGCATGGACACAGCCCACCCTGCTCTAAGGATGTTTCAAGGGTCTGGGCAGGG
The DNA here is from genome assembly GCA_018402905.1 of Glandirana rugosa. Lineage (NCBI taxonomy): Eukaryota > Metazoa > Chordata > Amphibia > Anura > Ranidae > Glandirana > Glandirana rugosa. Next base: position 214,169 of record BLSH010374439.1, on the reverse strand, counting down.
ACCAGGGGGCGGGGCCAGGGGTGGGGTTGAGGGCGGGACTGAAGGGGGCCCCATCAGGTCGGCTGTACGGGGCCCCATGATTTCGGTCAGCGGCCCTGCGTACAGAAGATGATACCGACCCCAAGGCGCTACCAGCGCGTCCGTGGCAACAGCCATGGGTCTCTCGTCCTGCACACAAAAGTTTTCACTTTGTGGTTGAACCGAGACACTATGAGGTCCACATCTGGCGTGCCCCACTTGTGGCAAATCTGGCTGAACACTTCTGGGTGGAGGGACCATTCCCCCTGATCCAGCGTCTGGTGACTGAGAAAGTCTGCCTGCCAATTCTCTACGCCCGGAACATAGATGGCGGAGATCGCCGGCACATGAAGTTCTGCCCAGCACAGAATGAGAACCGCTTCCGCAGCTGCTGCCGAGCTCCTCGTTCCGCCCTGATGATTCACATATGCCACTGCCGTGGCATTGTCCGACTGAACCCGAACGGGGAGGTAGTGTAACCTTTCCGTCCAGTGGGCGAGACAGAGTCTGATCACCCTCAGCTCCAGCACATTGATCGGAAGGCGAGATTCCTGCGCCGACCAGCGGCCCTGCGCAGACAACTGCCCCAGGACCCCCCCAGCCCGATAGTCACGACGGACGCCAGCCTATCAACCAATTCAGGGGAAGAAAAGACTTCCCCAATGTTAAGGCCGGGGCCCGAAGACACCACGTCAACGACCCCCTGGTCTGAGAATCCAATCTGATCAACTGGTCTAGGGACAGTGGGGACTTGTCCCACCGAGACAGAATCGTTTGCTGAAGGAGCCGAGTGGGACTCTGGGCATAGGGCACCGCCTCGAAGGCTGAAACCATGAGCCCCAACACCCGCATACAAAACCGTAAGGAAGACCACCGGCGTGACAGCAGGGTTCGCACCGCTGCTTGCAGTGTCAGTAACTTGGCCTTCGCCTGCTCCGTGTCCAGAATCAGACCCAGATATTCCAGGCGACAGGACGGCAACACCGTTGAATTCTGCAGACTGATCAGCCAGTCCTTTGACGAGGTCATGGCGATAGCCACATTCTCCTCCAGAGCCGAAGCAGACTCCGCTCTCAGGAGCAGGTCGTCGAGGTATGCTACCACCGCAATGCCCCCCTGCCTCAGTAGCACCAGCACCGGGGCCACCAGCTTGGTGAACACCCGAGGAGCCGAGGCCAGACCGAAGGGAAGTGCAACGCATTGGTAGTGAAGATCTCCCACCGCAAAGTGCAGGTGCCGGAGACAAATAGGGACATGGAGATACGCGTCCCTGATATCCAGGGACGCCATGAAGTCCCCTTGGTGCAGGGCGGCCACGACCGAACGGACGGATTCCATCTGAAATTTTCGCGCTCTCCCAAAGTGGTTTAGCGCCTTTAGGTCCAGAACTGGCCTGACCCCCCCTTTTTTGGGAATCACGATTAGGTTCGAGTAGAAACCGTGAAATCTCTCCAACTGAGGTACTGGCACGATCACCCCCTGGTCGGAGAGTGCCTGAACAGCCCTTAAGAGGGCTTCCTGACGCCCCTGAGGGAGTCTCACGTTCGATGGGAAGAACCTGTCTGGGGGTAGAGTGCTAAACTCTATCCTGTACCCGGAGGACACCACTTCCTGCACCCAACGGTCGGAAATGCGGGCAGTCCACCTGTCTGCGAATCCCAGAAGACATCCCCCCACCTGAAGGTCGGGTGGGGCCAACCCATCATGCAGAGGAGTGCTTGTCTTTTCATTCTTGCACTGCCAGGGACGCTTCCCGGCCCCTGCGGAAGGCTTAACGGGCCTCGACCCCTTGCCCGCTGCAGCAGGGCCGCGAAAAAAACCTCTGACACGAAGAAACAGGTCCCTGCTTGCGGCGGAACTCCTGGGCTCCGGAAGGAAGGTACTCTTCCCCCCAGTGAAATCCTTGATGATTTCATCCAACTGTGGCCCAAAGAGATGGCCACCCTGAAATGGAAGATCTGCAAGACCTTTTGATAAGACCAGTCTGATAATGACTGCAAAAACAGACATCTTTGACAACATGGGAAGCAGGTCCAGAGCTGCATCACACAGGTACTAAATACCCTGAAACAAATGGTCTGCCTTCTGCGGCGCTTCCAGCGTCCTGCCGCAGTCCAAATCATTCTGCAGCTCTGCCATACATTCAGACAGATATTGCGCCGCCATGGCAGACGCCAGGGCCGGCCGTATGGCTGATCCTGCCAACAGGAAAAGTGCCTTGGACACTGCCTTCGTCCGCCTATCGGCTGGGTCCTTAAACGAGGGGGACCCTTCCAATGGAATGGTCGTTGCCTTGTTCAGGCCAGCCACCGGAGGGTCCACTGTGGGGGACGCCCACTTCTTCATGAAACTATCCTCAAAAGGGACAGCGTATAGCGAAGCGTTTAGGTAGGGCGAAGTAATTCTGCCAACGCTGCCATTCCTGATAGACCAGGTGGTCAAAAAATGTATCATAGGGATAAGCCTTAGGTGACCTAGGCGGCCTAGCAGACCCGCAAACATATGCGGACGCTTGCGACTCCCCTGCCTGGTCCAGTCGCAAGGACGCACGGATATTAGAAATCAGTGCGGTCACCAGCGCTTTTTCGCGTGCAACTAAGGCCCCCTGGTCCTCTTCGTTGTCCGAGGGTACCAGCTCACCCTCAGAGTTCACGGGGAAGAAATTCCCCAAACACTGCCCTCAGCTATTCCAGGGACACCAGGGCCCCCAGTGCGGGCTGCGCTGCCGCTGACTCCTCCTCAGAAGGGTCTGCAGGATCATCTGCCATCGCACCACCGAAACTGACAGTCAAATTTTGAAAAAAATGAACTGACACCCCCACAATGCAGCCCCACAGAACGCCAGGGAGACCCCAGGAGGACTGCGCCCACCGCTACCACACCCCAGGGAGAGCCCAGCTATACTTGCTGTTTTGTGCCCACAGTGCTGCTCCCAGCAGGAGTGCATAAAGGACCGCCAGAAAGAAGCGCCGTCTGTAGTGAGCCACGCTATCCCAAGCGAAATGGAAAGTAAAACGGCAGCAGCACGTTTTACACTGCTCCAGGGACAAAAGCCTGAGTGCAGGCCGAGACTACAGCAAAATGGCCGCCGCTGGCACTAGAGGGAAACCCTCAGTAAAATGGCCGCGGCTACGGCAAAATGGCGGCGGATCGCCGCATGGCGGTGTAAAAACGCACAGATGCCGTTTTTAAAATGGGGTGCGGATCGGGGGGGGCATGAGGGAGGGGGCGAGAACCCCCGGGTAGGACACTAGCCCAGCGACCACCCTCCACCGTCGGCCAGAAAATCGCTAAAGTACGCCCAGCACCCCCCCTCCGCACCCCTAGGGGGGGAAGAGGGGGTCACTCACCACTCCGACTGGCGTAGCGGGCAGCCACCCGACCGCAGACCTTCCTCCCCAGCCGGAAAGGGATGCTGCAGGCCAAAGCCCCTGGACAGGCACAGAGTCCGGTGACCGGGCGTAAGTGGCCGCCCGCACGGAACGGGCACGATGCGGCGGGTCCCACCACAGCATAGAACTAGCTTGCATCGGTCGGCTGTGATGGGGAAAGTGCAGGATTCTAGTTATCCTCTATGCCCCAGCCGGCTTCTTGATAGCAGTCTTCATCAGATAGCTTGAAAAAAAATAAAAAAGCGGTAGCAAAAAATATAACCCGCAGGTCCCATAAGGGAGCCAGGTCAACTCCTTGCACTAGGCATATTCAAACTGATATGCTAAGCAGAGCAGGGAGCTTATATGGGAGAGAGAGGACAGGCCCCTGGGAGGGGCCAGCTTGCTTTCTTTCTTTTTGCCTAGTTAACTCCTAGCAGGATGTGCATATAACCCCACGTGTCAAAGAGGGCTGTGTCTGTCAGTGAACATAAGAGAAAGGGCTAAAATGCCATTTCTAAATGTTTTCAAGTTCCAGTGGCTACAGAACAAAGTATTATTAAAAAATACAAGATGTTCCGCACTGTGGAAAATCTCAGAAGACGTGGTTGGAAGCCAAAAGTGACACCTGTGCTGGCCAGGAGGATAGTTAGAGAGGTGAAAAAGAATCCAAGGATCACCACCAAGGCCATCCTGGTGAATCTGGGCTCTGCTGGTGGCAATGTCTCAAGGCAGACAATCCAACGGACACTGCACACTGCTGGGTTCCACAGATGCAGACCAAGGAGGACACCACTTCTCCAGATGAGGCACACAAAAGCTCCCTTGGCCTTTGCAAAAGCTCATCTGGACAAAGAAGAAGACTTCTGGTCTTCTGTGTTATGGTCAGATGAAACAAAAATTGAATTGTTTGATCACAATGAGGTTTTCTTCATTTGGCGTAAAAAAGGAGAAGCCTTCAACCCAAAGAACACCATCCCCACTATCAAACATGGTGGTGGGAACCTAATGCTTTGGGGGTGTTTTTCAGCCAGTGGATCAGGGAACCTAATCACTGTAAACGGCACCATGAAAAAAGAGCAATACATGAGGATTCTCAACGACAACATCAGGCATTCTGCAGAGAAAGTTGGCCTTGGGCACCAGTGGACATTTCAGCAAGACAATGACCCAAAACACACAGCAAATGTGGTGAAGAAATGGTTAGCAGACAACAACATTAACGTTTTGGAGCGGCCCAGCCAGAGTCTAGACTTGAGAATCTGTGGAGGGAGCTAAAGATCAGGGTGATGGCAAGAAGACCCTCCAACCTGAAAGATTTGTAGCTCATTGCTAAAGATGAATGGGCAAACATACCCGTGGAGACATGCAAAAAGCTGGTCTGCAATTATAGGAAGCGTTTGATTGCTGTAATAGCCAATAAAGGCTTTTCTATTGAGTATTAAGAAGGGTATGAATCATTTTGGACTGGACACTTTTTGCTCAAATGTAAATAAAATTTGAGAATTTGCCTCTTGTACATCGTCTTATTATATTTTGGGAGACACCAATGTCATTTCCCATCAAAAAATTACTTGCTGGTTGAATAAAAGTAACTAAGTCAAAATTTGCCAGGGGTATGAATAATTATGGTCTCTCTGTATCTATATATAAAAATCCGATTTTCTCTTTCATTCATTGACAGACACAGCTCTTCCTTAGACATTACCATAGGGACATCCCAAAACAGCATCAAATATGAGGGGTCGGATAATGAAAATCCCAAGGCTAACAGGTAACAGGAGCTCACAGAACAGCTGGAGCCCAACATGAACAATACGCCCTCAAGAGGGGATAGACCCTCTAAACCGCAGCCTGCAAAACCTGCGGGCAAAAGCAGCATCTGCAGATGCCAGCACATCAACTTCGTAGAATGTTGTGAAAATGTACACTGACAACTAAGTGGTCGCCTTGCCTAATTGCGTGACTGACGCCAGACAGAAGACTCATCTGTCTGAGCAATCCAGAAATGGTCACAAACTAAGCAGACAGCCCCTTTTCCGCAATTCCGACCTCAGACATGACTCAGTGGCTGCCAAGTACACCCAAATCACCAAACCACTTCCAGGACAAGGAAGGCAAATTCCTTGGGATATGTTGACCAGGGGCACAGAGAGTAACACAAAGTCCTTATTCAAAAGGGAATCAGAGGAAGGAACAGTGGACAAGGGCAAAGAACCACCGTTTCCTTGTGGAACCCCGGGTAAGGTGTACAACAAATTAACACCACCAGTTCCAACACCCTGCGAGTAGAAGGTGATAGCCAACAAAAGCCACCTACTGAAAACAGAGTAAGCAGGGGAATCCCCCAAATCATTATAAACAGGTTTCTGTAAAACTGAAAGCACCAAGTCCAGATCCCACAGCGGTAGAACAGACCTCATCAGTGGAAACAGACATCGAGTCGCTGAACAAAAATACGCACTAGGGAGTGCGAGACCAGGGGACACTGAAGAAGACCGCCAAGGCCGACACCAGGCCCCTGATGGTACTCAAGCACATTTGTGCTCAATCCCCCGTGAAGGAAGGACAGAAATCGGAACTACTGAGAAAGAAAGGCAGTCACCAAGGAACATTGGCGACCAGGCGCACCATGTGTTACCCAGACCGACAGTACCAATAGAGTGACCACAATCCCTGTGGCCATGATCCTGTGCAAAAGCCACAGCCAAAAGGTGGGGAGGAAAAAAGGCCTAAATCAAACGATACCGGCTCCACGGGCCACCAGCAGATCCCATGACCTTGCCAGAAATCTCGGTCCCTTACTGTTGAGCCGGGGCACAAAAAGTGCCCAATCAAAGACATATCCGATGAAATGTGGCCCGGCGAAGGACCCATCCGTGGTCCAACACTAGCCGACTGAGGCATCCGCCTGCCAGTATTCCACTCCCGTAAAACGTGCGTTGGAGAGGAACGGAACGAGACGTCCTGCCCACCCGAGAATGCTGACCACCGCCAGGGCTGCCAACACTATTTGTTCCGCCCTGGTGATTGACATAGGCTACCGCCATTGCATTGTCTGACTGGATTTGCACCGGGAACCCCCGAAGTCGATCCATCCATGATCCAGACTAAGTCTTGTTCCAGGATATTGATCGGTAATATGGATGCCTCCAACGACCCTGAGCAGACAGAGCTCAGTCCCAGGACACCTCCCCTCCAGTGACCACCCTCCATACAAGGGGAGAAAGATTTTGCACTGCCAAAAGAACTGAAGAGCGAAGCCACCAGACCAGGGAACCCCTGGTTTCCAGGCCCAGCCGATCCGTTGTCCAGAGACCTCGGCCACTTGTCTCATTAACGCCAGGATCTCCCTTGAAGGGAGTTTGCATGGAACAGTGCACGTGGAAACACCTCAAAAGGTAGATACCATCAGGGCCAAAAACCACATGCAGGTCTGCAGGGAGGCCCATCTGCCGGACAACAGTAGATGAAATGTGGCTAGCAACGCCTGGAGTTTGTCCAGATATAGAAATACTCTGGCCAGAACTGTAGCCTGGGTCAGGCCCAAATAATCCAATGTTCTGGAAAGAGCCAGAGCAGGCTTTAGGTATTATAGAAGCCAACTGCAAACTGTCAAGGTCTGTACATGAGCTACGCCGCCCCTCGGGGTAGTCATGGACTCTGCTCGCAGAAGATCGTCCAGGTAGCCCAGGACTGCAAACCCCTTGTCAGAAACTGATGTGACCAGAAATGTGTGGACTCCACAGAAAATACCAAACACAAGCATAAATGAAATAAGAGAATTTATTATAAGACAACAGTGAACTAAAACGCACAACCAAACAGAAAACGGTATAGCCAATCAAAAGGCACTGTGTAAAAGGGAATGTCCAAACCGTAAACTAAGCCAGGCCAGGGTCATACACGGGAGATCAGAGGGAAACGGGAGTGGGACAAGACAGGATTCAGGGTTCAGGTTTCAGGGTGGAGATTTCAAGAGGCACAAGGAAGCAATACCAAGGCGAGCCAACACAGCACTCCCAGGTTTAAATACACTTCCTGCAAACAGTCCCAGGTGATGCCTGATTGCAGGAGATGACTTCAGGTCCTGACTGCCAAGAGACACCTGCTGGTGGACACTGGAACTGCTCAGCTTCCGACTGCTAGGGGACACCCGCTGGTGGACACCGGAACTGCGGCCCATAGGACTGGGGGCTACAGTGCCACCAACAGGTGAAATCATTCCTAACCGTACCCCCCCCCTCGAAGGAGCGTCCTCCGGATGCTCCAACCAGCCATAGCAGAAAGAGTCTCAAACAACAGTGTCTGAGTCCAAGGAATGCTGGGTTCCAGATCAGAGGCCTGTATATGTATGCATTACATATCAAGGCCCTGCTGCCGGGATCCAGAAAGAAGCCAGGTATTCTACCACCTGGGTCTGGTAACAGGTTAGGTAGCCCAAACTTGGGGTACCATGGGTTGTTCGGAAACTTAGGCACATCCGGCTGGCCAGCGGGCACAGGATCAGCAGACTGGACCTCGGGCACAGGATCAGCAGGCACCAGGTCATCAGGCATAGGATCAGCGGGCACCGGGTCATCAGGCACATGATCAGCGGGCACCGGGTCATCAGGCACAGGGTCAGCGGGCACCGGGTCATCAGGCACAGGGTCAGCGGGCACCGGGTCATCAGGCACAGGGTCAGCGGGCACCGGGTCATCAGGCACCAGGTCATCAGGCACAGGGTCAGCAGGCACCGGTGTTATATTTCTAATATATACATTTTAATTTGGTTTTAAATACTCATAATAAATGCTAGGCTATAAAGAAACTCCCTCAATTATGCGTGACTGAGTAAGTTTTGAGCTAATTGTTCAAAGATGTCAAAAGTCTGGAACAAAGTTTTCAATTTCAGAAAAATGTCAAGATAATGATTGATGGTTTCAAGTTTATATTTTCTTTAAAAATGGCTATGTAATGTATACTTTATTTTGATTTATGTGAGGCTGTATATTTCACCTTTCACCCCACATCTTGTCTTATCAATTACATTCAGGCTGTGAGTTGGTCTCATGCTCCACTCCTAGCCCCCACCTTTGGTGGGAGGTAGTGGGCGGTGACATGGGAGGTAATGTGGGTGTGTAATGGGAGTGGGCAGTTTACCCGCGTTCTTGAAACAAAGAAATCCAGGTCTTTTAAAAAGGATTACATGTGGCTGAAGAGTCAGTTCCTCACTTCCTTCCTCTACTGCACACTTCTTGCAGCTATTCACACACATGGAGAGCTTTGCTTAATACCTCTGAACAAAGGACTGAACACACGGCTTGTTATCTCTATTCATTTTAAGGAGCCATTTCTTATTTAATCATTTTTCTTTTATTTGAAGATACATATATATTTTTTGTATGTGATGTTACAACGTTTGTACCTATTTTTGTAACCTTTGTGTGGTAAATAAAATCACACTTATTATCACCTTTGCTGGCATTTGGGTGAATGTGAGACGAATTTCTTTAACGATTGAGGTCTTTTCATAGTTAAAAGACTTTCTTACAATTGGCCAAGTCAGCCAGGCTCAATCTTTTCCAGAGTTTTTCGGCCTCTCCCAAGTTTGACCAGAGGGGAGAGATGAACTGAGATAGAAAGACGAACAAACTAAGTCAAACTTCAGTCAATTGTTGAAGAACCTAGAATTTGTTCGGTGTTTGTGAAGACCTGAGAATTTCATGTGGAAATCAGGCGGTTTTTGAGTCCAGCTCAAACGAGGAAAAGTGAGATTTTTGGTGAGTAAAAACAATGGGATTTGTTGATTCTTTAGTTAATGAAAGCAAGTTATAATTTCAAGTTTTAACTAATCATCTATCTTATGTATCTGATGGTAGATTATGGAAATCAATGTATGAGCAATGTTTATAGGCTAATGTTGAAATTGAGAAGTCTAGATTTTGTTTAGTGAAAACAAAGAGAAAATTACGTAATGTAATGAAGCTGGTTAGAATTTTTAATTCTATGGTATTTGATGTAGCAGCAAGAAATATGGTTTGTGTAGTTAATAAATCAGGAAATGAAAATGTTTTACAAACTGCACAAGTGTCTGAAACCAGTGATCCTGATTGTGATAATTGTGAAATTTTTTGTAATTACATTGAACATCTGGAGAGTGAACTTCAAACTCAGGATGTTGCAATATCAAAAAAGACACAAATAGCTGTGATTTCAAAAAAGGCTAAGAAACGCAGACGCAGCGAAAGCATCATTTGTACCAGATTTTTCTGCGGAATTTGACTAAGAGGTTTCGGAAGCTGATTTACGCAAACAGAAATTATTAGATAGTGCGTCCAAACTTAAATTGCAAATTTATGATCAATTGATGAAAAATGTAAAAGATATTCCAAAATATGATAAAAAAGAGTTGATGCATTTAATAATGGGGATGTTTTTGAGAGTTTTTGAGATCGATTCAACTTAAATGATGAAGGAATACAGTCAGGTCCATAAATATTGGGACATCGACACAATTCTAATGTTTTTGGCTCTATACACCACCACAATGGATTTGAAATGAAATGAAGATGTGCTTGAACTGCAGACTTTCAGCTTTAATTTGAGGGTATTTACATCCAAATCAGGTGAACGGTGTAGGAATTACAACAGTTTGTATATGTGCCTTACACTTTTTAAGGGACCAAAAGTAATGAAACAGATTAACAATCATAAATCAAACTTTCACTTTTTAATACTTGGTTGCAAATCCTTTGCAGTCAATTACAGCCTGAAGTCTGGAACACAGACATCACCAGACGCTGGGTTTCATCCCTGGTGATGCTCTGTCAGGCCTCTACTGCAACTGTCTTCAGTTCCTGCTTGTAGTTGGGGCATTTTGCCTTCAGTTTTGTCTTCAGCAAGTGAAATGCATGCTCAATCGGATTCAGGTCAGGTGATTGACTTGGCCATTGCATAACATTCCACTTCTTTCCCTTAAACTCTTTGGTTGCTTTTGCAGTATGCTTCGGGTCATTGTCCATCTGCACTGTGAAGTGCCGTCCAATGAGTTCTGAAGCATTTGGCTGAATATGAGCAGATAATATTGCCCAAAACACTTAAGAATTCATCCTGCTGCTTTTGTTAGCAGTCACATCAATAAATACAAGAGAACCAGTTCCATTGGCAGCCATACATGCCCATGCCATGACACTACCACCACCATGCTTCACTGATGAGGTGGTATGCTTTGGATCATGAGCAGTTCCTTTCCTTCTCTATACTCTTCTCTTCCCATCACTCTGGTACAAGTTGATCTTGGACTCATCTGTCCATAGGATGTTCCAGAACTGTGAAGGCTTTTTTAGAGGTTGTTTGGCAAACTCTAATCTGGCCTTCCTGTTTTTGAGGCTCACCAATGCTTTACATCTTGTGGTGAACCATCTGTATTCGCTCTGGTGAAGTCTTCTCTTGATTGTTGACTTTGACACACATACACCTACCTCCTGGAGAGTGTTCTTGATCTGGCCAACTGTTGTGAAAGGTGTTTTCTTCACCAGGGAAAGAACTCTTTGGTCATCCACCACAGTTGTTTTCTGTGATCTTCCGGGTCTTTTGGTGTTGCCGAGCTCACCGGTGCTTTTTTCTTTAAGGATGTTCCAAACAGTTGATTTGGCCACACCTAATTTTTTTGCCATCTCTCTGATGGGTTTGTTTTGTTTTTTCAGCCTAATGATGGCATGCTTCACTGATAGTGACAGCTCTTTGGATCTCATATTGAGAGTTGACAGGAACAGATTCCAAATGCAAACAGCACACTTGAAATGAACTCTGGACCTTTTATCTGCTCCTTTTAAATGGGATAATGGGGGAATAACACACACCTGGCCATGGAACAGCTGAGCAGCCAATTGTCCCTTAAAAAGTGGGAGGCACATATACAAACTGTTGTAATTCCTACAACGTCCACCTGATTTGGATGTAAATACCCTCAAATTAAAGCTGAAAGTCTGCAGTTAAAGCACATCTTGTTCATTTCATTTCAAATCCATTGTGGTGGTGTATAGAGACAAAAAGATTAGAATTGTGTTGATGTCCCAATATTTAAGGAAATTTAATATTAATTTTATTCTAATAATAACCAAGTTATTCTGTTTATGGGTACACAATTTTATGGCACATCGTTTAATTAAGATGCCATATCTTGATGAAGCGGATGCTGAGGTTCACAGTGATGCATCTGAAAGACTGCATCATTTATTGATGTGCATTACTGGGGAAGAAACGCCCACAGCTGAAATTCTGGATTCTTTAAGGGTCACCATAAATGATGATCCTTAGGAGTTCAGAATTAAGTTTTCTAAAGCATACAACATGGTATATGCTTTGGAGGAGAAAACAGCAGCAATGTTAAAGGCATTTGTTTGTAAATTTACATATTTGGATCCTGCATCAATAGTTTTGGCAAGTCAAAAAGACTTAGATGAGGCTGCATCGATTATAGTGTAAGAAGACAGTTAAAATGAAGTAGTTTAAAACTAAGATATCAGTAGTTCAAAATAATTCAGGAAACACTGCCCCCTTCAGGAATGACAGGGTAAGACAATTTAATCACAGAGAACCGCTTACTTGTTATTTCTGCCGCAAACCTGGCCATTTCAAACATCAATGTAGGAAATATTTAAAATATATTGAAAGTAAAAATGTTGGCAAAGAGAATGGATAGAACCATCTGCCCCTCCTGCAGAGGATGCCAAGACATTTTCTCCTTACACTCCTTTGAGGAAAGAGCTAAGAAATTTGGCTCTCAGCAATGGATTGGATGTGAACAACTCACATTCAATCAATGGGAGGCAGCCATTATTGGCTTCCCCATGACAACTAGAAGAAAAAGAATAAGAGTGTCACAGTCTAGAATATGTAGCTCCAATGTTTCTAGACAATTGTGGACGTCCCTTTTTAAAAGCTAAAATTAATGGACAGAAGGGGAGAATTCTTTTGGATACAGGAGCTCAGATCAGTGTTACTGGCTTGAAATTACCTATTTTATCAAATGCAACAGTTTGTACAATTGTTGGGTTTAATGGAATGGGCGATTCTGAGGCTAAAATGTGTAAAAATGTGTCATTTGAAATTCCAGGATGTTTGCACCTTGACAATGCCAAAGATCAATTTCAGTTTGCAGAGAACATTATTGGTACTGACATTTTGTCTCAGAGGTTGGATAATTGGTTTAGCCAATGGAGTGATTTGGAAAGGTCCATCTAATTGTAAGCCTGTGGTAACTGATCCCACAGATTACTGTGAAGTTGGCAGCATCTGTTTGACAGAAGCAATTGACACTGACTATAAATGGCCAGATACGGGAGACAATTTGGAGTTAAAACAATTGGTACAGTCATACAAAAAACTTTGGAGCCAGAGTAGAAATGAGGTCGGTCTATTCAAAAGGTATTGAAGTAAACATTGAAGACCATCCATTTGTTAAGCCATACAAATTACCACCAGAATTCCGCAAGGCTTTCACAGTTCACTGTCTATATTTCATCAGGCGTTGGCAAATGTTTTATCAAAATTTTCTAGGCCAGATTGTTTAATTCAGTACGTAGATGGCATCTTCCTTATGTCTGAAAATGAGGAGGAGCACATGATTCTTCTGGCAGAACTGTTGACACTTCTGCAAGAAGGTGGTCTCAAGCTGAATACACACAAAGTTCAGCTTATGAAAAGTGAAGTCAAATTTCTAGGAATTCTGATTGGTCCAGGAAAGAGACAGCCTTTGCAAGAACGAATTGAGGCTATTGCGTCTCTACCTGTACCAACAGTCAAAGCACTGAGGCAGTTTCTGGGTTTGGTAAATTTCTCTAGAGATTTTATCGAGACCCTGGCAGAAAAAGCAAAACCGCTTTATGACTTACTAAAGCATAAAGAGGAAAATTAAATTATCCCCTAGACAGAAATCCAGCAAAAGGCTTTTGAAATGTTGAAAAATGATTTGCAAACAGCTCCTGCTTTAGCTACTGTGGATACGCAAGCTCCATTTGCTTTACAGGTGCATGCTTCAGAAACTGCCATCTCAGCTGTTTTGCTCCAGAAACAGGGAGGAGTATGGAGAACTCTCGGATACTTGTCACGTTTGTTAACTCCAGTAGAAAAAGGTTTTTATGATTGTGTCAGATAGCTTGTGGGAGTACATTATGCAGTGAAAGCAACTGGGCAATGTAGGATTTAACAAAATCATTCTACAGACCCCACACAGTACTTTAAAGTTCTTTTGAGAAAAAATGTTCCTGGAGTCTCCAACCAAAGATTTTCTCAATGGTTTTTGGCTCTGTCACCTAAACAAATACAGGTTGAAGATAATGCCAAGTATATCCTTCCTCAGCTGATGGAATACAATGGGCTAGAACATGAATGTTTGTGTGACGTCCAAGAGACACATTCTCCTCTTTTTCGTAGAGAGGCAGAAAAAAATTGATGAAGCTGTATTTGTTGATGGCTAAAGATACTGTGTGTCTGGTAATTATTACAGTGGATATGCAATTTGGTATCCAGAGCGTAATCTTGCCATACAACACAAATTGCCAGGACATTTTTCAGCTCAAAGAGCAGAACTTGAAGCAGTAAAAACTGTGTTGACAATTGACAAGAAAGAGAACAGAAGTCCATTCGTGATCTATAGTGACAGTTCTCATGTTGTACGTGCTCTTACTGAATACCTACCAATATGGAAACGTAGAGGTTTTGTAGACTCTTCTAATAAGACCTTGGTGCAGAAAGAAACACTTGAAGCAGTTTTTGAACTTGCAGAGGAAAATCCTCTTGCTTATGCTATTGTAAAAATTCCATCCCATAGAAAGGACAATGACAGTTTAACAGTGGGCAATCGAATAGCAGATACATTAGCTAGGGGAGGCAGCTTTACATGGAGAACTAGTGATTCAACCTGAACCGGTTTCAATTAATGTTGTTAGGAAGACAGACACAGATTCCCTCTTTTTGCAGAACAGAAAAGAGATGCTTTTCTTTCTTCTCAGGTTGATCCAGAATCTCTTTTGGTTCTCGAGAACGGGATTCTATGTCATGACTTAAATGGGCTTCTGCGTCCTGTTATTCCACAACACCTACAGGTGGAATGCACAAAATTCAACCATGAAAGCTTAGGCCACATAGGTAAACAAAATTTGCTTGAAATTCTTAGAGAGAAATTCTACTGGGACAAAATGGAAGAGACAGACAGCGTAATCCGATCTTGTCTAATTTGTGCACAAGTGAATCCCAGACCAAAGGGTCAGAAACCTCCTTTACAAAGAGTTCCTCCAGCAGACGGACCTAGGTCCACATTACAAATAGACTATATTGGACCATTACCTACAGGGAAAAATGGATTTTGTTACACTTTAATTTTGGTTTATGTATTTTCTTGTGGATTGAAATATTGCTGTTCAAAAGACCAGCTGGTCAAAGAATTGATCATAGGGATAAGCCCTAGGGGACCGAGGTGGCTTAAAAGACCCACAAACGTAGGCAGTCTCCTGCGACTCCCCGGCTTGGTCCAGTCACAAAGAAGCACGGATATTGGCGATCAGGGAGGCCCACCAGCGCCCTCTCGCGCG
>BLSH010374439.1:184060-195645 GCA_018402905.1 Glandirana rugosa | reverse complement strand
AGGGCTGTGATCACAGCCTTCCTGTACATGAAGGCTGTGACCACTTCCCTTCCCCAGCTAGGCAAGCCCCCCTACAGTTAGAACACACCCAGGGAACATACTTAACCCTTAGCGCGCCCCCTGCAGGTTAACCCCTTCACTGCCAATGGCATTTACACAGTAATCAGTGCATTTTTATAGCACTGATCGCTGTATAAATGCCAATGGTCCCAAAAAAGTGTCAAAACGTTCCGACATGTCCGCCCCAATATCGCAGTACCGCAAAAAAAATCGCAGATCGCCGCCATTTTTAGTAAAAAATAAAAAAAATTTAAAAACCCCAAAAATGAATTCTCATCATCCGTAAACGCGACCACTTTTGCGCAAACCAATCAATAAACGCAGATTGCGATTTTTTTTATCGCAAATATGAGGAAGAATATAAATCGGCCAAAAACTGAAAAAAAATGTTTATATTTTTTTTTTGGATTTGGATTTTAGGAAAAAGTAAGAAATTTGGGTTTTTTTGCAAAATTGCCGCTCTTCTTTTGTTTATAGCGGCGATCAGAAATGACGCAGTGGTGATCAAATACCACCAAAAGAAAGCTCTATTTGTGGGAAAAAAAGGACGCAAATTTCGTTTGGGTACAACGTCGCACGACCGCGCAATTGTCAGTTAAAGCGACGCAGCGCCGAATCGCAAAAAGGGCTCCGGTCCTAAAGTTGGAAATCCTTCCGGGGCTGAAGTGGTTAATACCTCTGAACAAAGGACTGAACACATGGTTTGTTATCTCTATTGATTTTAAGGAACCATTTCTTATTTAATAATTTTTATTTTATTTTAAGATGCATATATTTTTTGTATGTGATGTTACAACTTTTGTACCTATTTTTGTAACCTTTGTGTGGTAAATAAAATAACACTTCTTTTCACCTTTGCTGGCATTTGGGTGAATGTGAGACGAATTTCTTTAACGATTGAGGTCTTTTCATAGTTAAAAGACTTTCTTACAATTGGCCAAGTCAGCCAGGCTCAATCTTTTCCAGAGTTTTTCGGCCTCTCCCAAGTTTGACCAGAGGGGAGAGATGAACTGAGATAGAAAGACCAACAAACTAAGTCAAACTTCAGTCAATTGTTGAAGAACCTAGAATTTGTTTGTGAAGACCTGAGAATTTCATGTGGAAATCAGGCGGTATTTGAGTCCAGCTCAAAACGAGGAAAAGTGAGATTTTTGGTGAGTAAAAAACAATGGGATTTGTTGATTCTTTAGCTAATGAAAGCAAGTGAGAATTTCAAGGTTTATCCAATCATGTATCTGATGGTAGATTATGGAAATCAATGTATGAGCAATGTTTACAGGCTAATGTTGAAATTGAGAAGTCTAGATTTTGTTTAGCGAAAACAAAGAAAATTACGTAATGTAATGAAGCTGGTTAGAATTTTTAATTCTATGGTATTTGATGTAGCAGCAAGAAATATGGTTTGTGTAGTTAATAAATCAGGAAATGAAAATGTTGTACAAACTGCACAAGTGTCTGAAACCAGTGAAAATGAAATTTTTTGTAATTACATTGAGAGGTAATGTGGGTGTGTAATGGGAATGGGCAGTCTGCCTGCGTTTTTAAAACAAAGAAATCCAGGTCTTTTAAAAAGAATTACATGTGGCTGAAGAGTCAGTTCCTCCCTTCCTCTGCTACACGCTTCTTGCAGCTATTCACACACATGGAGAGCTTTGCTTAATACCTCTGAACAAAGGACTGAACACATGGTTTGTTATCTCTATTCATTTTAAGGAACCATTTCTTATTTAATCATCTTTATTTTATTTGAAGATACAAATATTTTTTGTATGTGATGTTACAACTTTTGTACCTATTTTTGTAACCTTTGTGTGGTAAATAAAAGCAAACTCATTTTCACCTTTGCTGGCGTTTAAAAAAATTTGTCTCACATTCACCCAAAGATTGATGTCTTTTCATAGTTAAGACTTTCTTACAACCGGGTCGTCAGACTGGATAGTGGACACCGGATTGTCAGACTGGACAGCGGACACCGGATCGTCAGACTGGAACAGATCGGCTGGCATAGGAGCAGACTGGAACAGCTCGGCTGGCGTGGAAGCAGACTGGAACAGATCGGCTGGCGTGGAAGCAGACTGGAACAGATCGGCTGGTGTGGAAGCAGACTGGAACAGATCGGCTGGTGTGGAAGCAGACTGGAACAGATCGGCTGGTGTGGAGGCCGACTGGAACAGATCGGCTGGTGTGGAGGCCGACTGGAACAGATCGGCTGGTGTGGAGGCCGACTGGAACAGATCGGCTGGTGTGGAGGCCGACTGGAACAGATTGGCTGGTGTAAAGACGGGCTTCAGCAGGTTGGTTGGTGTGGAGGCAGACTGAGATGGATCAGCTGGTGTGGAGGCAGACTGGAACAGATCAGATGTTGTAGAAGCAGACTGGAACAGATCAGCTGGTGTGGAGGCAGGACTGGATACTGGCTGAATTGTGTGGGTTGGAAAAAAACTTCCGTTTCTTTTTAGGTTTAACCACTAAAGTTCTGTACGTGGCTGCAGGGCTGTAAGTAGGGGGCGCAGCTGATGGAAGAGTATGGCTGGAGTATGGTAAGAAAGAGGGAGTGGTCGCTAAGGGGAATCTTTGTGGACTTGTTGTAAGCAGCGAAGAGGAGGTAGGTGGGTTAAAGGCAGGGTAGGTGCAGCAGGTGGAAGTGCGGTACTGATATTTGGTTGGTAGCAGAGTATATTGGGCTGTGACTGTGGTTACTGTAGGTGAAGGAGAGAGAGACCTCTGAACAAACTGGTGGCTAGTGGATGGCTGCATGTCAACAGATACGGGAGGAGAGATCTGACCAAGCTTGGAGTAAAGGCTGAACAAATGTCAATTTACACTCTCCTCGTCCGACTAAAGAGTTTACTGCGTTGATACAATCTAACAGAGCCTTTTGTGAAAACTCAGAGTAATGTTCAAATATATAACAATCGTCTTCCAGGAGCCAGACAAGCGTCACCACCAGACAAACATTGAAGGGCGGATTATAATCCTCACCGCCAGTAGGTGTACTTGACAAAGCAAACTCTGCACACACCTGAATCAAAGGCTGAACCTCTCCAAAAGTCATACTGCCCTGATCAACTAGGGAATAAGCAAGACGTATACATTCTAATAGCTGGTCACTGGTCCACTACTTTAATGTCTGGCAGCAATAGTCATGATCCTCTGTCATCAGCAGAGAAAAATAAATTACCTCTTCCGAATGCATGTTATAACAACCAGTAAAACATGGCTTTTCTGTGCAGCCACTTCTGGTCAGGAATGGCCTTGGTATTATGTCAGAAACTGATGTGACCAGACATGTGTGGACTGCACAGATAATACCAAACACAAGCATAAATAAGAGGATTTATTATAAGACAAGTAACAGTGAACTAAAAAACGCACAACCAAACAGAAAACGGCATAGCCAACCAAAAGGCACTGTGTAAAAGGGATTGTCCAAACCGTAAACTTTAAGCCAGGCCAGGGTCATACACGGGAGATCAGTCAGAGGGAACCGGGAGTGGGACAAGACAGGATTCAAGGTGCAGGTTTCAGGATGCAGGTTTCAGGGTGCAGGTTTCAGGGGGCACAAGGAAGCAATACCAAGGCGAGCTAACACAGCACTCCCAGGTTTAAATACACTTCCTGCAAACAGTCTCAGGTGATGCCTGATTGCAGGATATGTCAGGTCCTGACTGCGGAGAGACACCTGCTGGTGGACACTGGAACTGCTCAGCCTCTGACTGCTAAGGGACACCCGCTGGTGGACACCCGAACTGCGGCCCATAGGTCTGGCGGGTACAGTGCCACCAACAGGTGAAACCGTTCCTAACACCCCTGCTGATATAACCAGAGGAGTGACGGCTAGACCGAGGGGCATCACCACGAGCTGGTAATGCTCTTCTCCCACAGCAAAACGGGGGGGGGGGTGAGTGCTGGAGTCAGGCACATAGTGGAATGTGTAAGCAGGCATTTGTGATGTCGAATAAAAACCAGAAAGTACCCATGAGGGAGGGACGCTATCATTGTGCGGGTAGACTCAATTCTTAACTACTATACCCACAAAAGCAGGACAGAGCCTTGAGGTCCAGAATTTAACGCACCATGCCCTCCATCTTTCGGACCCTGAACAGGATTTAGTAAAACCCCTGAAAACCCTTCCGACAGAAACCAGTTCAAGCACACCCTGAAGAACCAGGGCTTGTACAGCCCCATGAGGAGAACTGCCAACGGTCCGGTGACAGACGCACAATAGGAGGTATTTGGGGTTACAAGGCCGTAACACTATCCATTAACCAGACAAGACGCCCCCCCCCCACTCCAGATACGGGTGAGGGCGCACCTTCAAGCTGAAGGGGCCTTGTCCGCGGGTCAGAAAATCCTGCTCTCGGCTTGCCAGACCAGGTCCGTCCAGAAACTTCCGGGGAGGGTTTGTAAGGTTGCGAACCCCTGTCAGTGGACCCTGAAGAACGGAAAAACAGTGTGCTAAGAGGAGGACCGCGTCTACGACAAGGCTTCTTTGCTTCTAAGACTGCAGAAGAGATGTACTTTCCTCCCTCGTGAGACACGAAATGTCATCATTTAAACCTTTAAAAACCTAGTCCGCAGACTAGAGCTGCACGATTAATCGTATTAAGATCGCGATCTCGATCTACCCCCCCCTGTGATCTCCATCTGGCATTACCGCGATTTTCAGTGCAGTTAAAGGGGTCTGACTTGGGGGGCAAATCAGCACGATTTGACAGTAATAAAAGTGCCTGAAGTCTTTTGAAGTCAGAGCGGCTTGAGTCTCAGGGGAGACAGCCAAGTCTGGGCAGAGAGCCAACTTCTGAGTCATCATTGATAAGAGTTACAAAGTAATTTTACTTCAAAGACATTGAACTCTGAGTTAACTCCCCTTCTATAGTTGTTTGGTTTAACCATTTGAAGACTAAATCTTTCCTCACACTTGCTGTTTACAAATAAAAATCCATTATTTTGTGCTAGAAAATGACTTAGAACCCCCAAACATTATATATATTTTTTTAGCAGAGACCCTAGAGAATAAGATGGCGGTTGTTGCAATATTTTATGTCACACGCTGTTTGCGCAGCAGACTTTTAAACGCAATTTATTTGGAAAAATTACCCCTTTCAAAAACCTAAACAGTGCTGTTAGCCCATTTTTTTTTTTTGTATATTTAATATATTACGCCGCGAGAATCGTGAGAGAATCGTGATCTTCATTCTAAGCAAAAAAATCGTGATTCTCATTTTGGCCAGAATCGTGCAGCTCTAGTTCTACACCTTTGTGGGTCTCTGTTGGGGCTTTTTACTGTCTTACCTTCTCCATTGGATGCTTAATGTGGTTTCCTAGCCTTTTACATCCTCCTATACTATGTCCTACATTATCATATTCTCTAGTTGTTTGGGACAGAGCATGGCAATGCAAACCCCTGTCTTTGCCATACACTCCATTGGCTTCTATTTTTTGCAAACCCGAGTTCACACCAGGGCTAGTGCCAACTCCCTTGGTGACTCCATAGAGGCCGTCTATGAATCGGGGACTATCTTGATGGTGACAAACCATATTCTTTACAATATTTTAGGGAAAAGCTGCAGATGCCACCCACTGAAACCTTTCGGTACCACCAAATAATAACTTTTATAAGATTTAAACGTTGCTTACACAGCTATGCACCACTATTGGTATCGCACTTTCTCAGATATACTGTAATGTCCCACTCCCAATTACATCTAGCGTGCCTTTGGAGCCATATGTCTGCATACTTGGACTGCTTTATGCTAATAGTGGTACAAAGCTGCATACAGCTGTCTTCATCCAATCATCCTAAAGTAGAACTATAAGCAAAATGTTTTTTTTTCTTATTGGATAGAACAAGCAGGGGTTATAACCCCTGTCTAATTTTTTTTTTCACAATCTGTGTCCCATTGGGGAGATTTTCCTTTACTTTTCCAGTCTCATAGCCAAACAGAAAGTGAGAGAAAATCCTTGCAAGAGAATTCCTTGGGGACCCCCATTGTCCCAATTGGAAGATTTCCCCTCTATTATTTGTCTGGGGACAACAAAAAATTTGGGATTTTCT
Organism: Glandirana rugosa; assembly: GCA_018402905.1. NCBI lineage: Eukaryota > Metazoa > Chordata > Amphibia > Anura > Ranidae > Glandirana > Glandirana rugosa. The sequence goes on along the minus strand of BLSH010374439.1, from coordinate 189,527 downwards.
TTTACTTTCTCTTTCAATGATAAGGGTAAATACGACAAATAGAGAGGGGGAATCTGCCTAATGGGGCACAGACAGCAATAAAAACTGACAGGGGTTCTAATCTCTCTCCACTCCATCCAAAACTAAAAAAAAAAAGTTTTGCCTTTAGTTATACTTTAAAGCACATGTTGCATTTTATGCCTCTGTAAATGGTTTTTCTTAAAGTATTGGGGATTTTCAATTGTCAGCTGATCTTACTACTGGTATGAATCCAAGGCCAATATTATGACAGCATAGGAAATGAAGAATTTATTTATTGGCTACAATAAGCCTCATGGTTCAGTTAAAAGACCTAGGAAAAGAAAAAAAAACAGAGGAACTGTTTACATCTAAATTGATATTATAAAGTTTGTGTTTTCCTGGATCTGTTCCCAATAATCACTCTTGTGGAGGTGACACTTGTTCCTGCTGTTTGATACCAGAAACTGCTTGGAAAGAAGTAGCCGGATCCTTGAGCGCATCGATGAAAGGAGCCCAAGTCACAGGCAGATCCTATCAATGATGAATCAGGCAGGATGTTCCACTGTGAAGACCAATCGCAGGTAATGCACTAAGATGGGGGGACTTTGAAGTCACGGGTCCTTAAAGTAAGGTATATCTATGTATTTATCCTTAGTAAACTGTTGTTGAAGCTGAAATGTGAAATTGATGGGTTAAGTGATACCTTTAAACTTCAAATATGTTTAGATTGCTAGCTTTTCAGACAGTGCCAGTCATATCGATAAAAAAGGTTGGTTTTAGATAGGAAAGTATAACATGTATTCTGTTTGCATTTGAGATGATTCTGGGTTCATTATGGCCCCTTTTACAACGGTGCACTTTTGCCCCTCTTTTCCAGGATGATAAAAGCGCATGAAAAATATTCTCCATTAAATCCTATGTAACGCTTCACACTGCACTTTGAAAAGTCCAGCATGCTGCATCTATGGTGCAGTTTTTCAAGAGCGCACCAAAAAAAACAATGGCAATGCATCAAAAGCACATGAAAACTATTAAAGTGTTTGTAAAGCCTTAAAGTGATTGTAAAGTCTTGTTTAAAAAATAAAAAACAATAAAAAAAATAACGTTATACTTACCTGCTCTGTGCAGTAGTTCTCCTGTCGTGTGCCCCCACAGCAAGCAGTTTGCTGTGGGGGCGCATGAGACAAGCTGCAGCTCCCTGTGCCCATTCAGACAAGGAGCTGTGGTTTGGCCTCGCCTCTTCTCTCTCCCGATTGGCTAATTGACTTTGATTGACAGCAGTGGCAGCCAATGGCGCATCTGCTGTGTCTCAGCCATTCAGGAGAGAGAATCCCGGAAGGTCGAGGGACTCCTGGACATCGCTGGATAGAGATGGGGCTCAGGTAAGTATTAGGAGGTATGAAGGGGCTGCTGCACACAGAAGGCTTTTTATCTTAAAGCATTAAGGTGAAAAACCTTCTGTACTGCAGCTCCCCCCTGACCCCTTTTTTCTTACCTGAGCCCAATCCAATCCAGCGATGTGCACAAGCCCAGCAACTCCAGCCACTGTCTCTCTCCTCATTAGACAGATTGTTAACAGTAGGAGCCATGTTGGCTTCCACTGTTGTCAATCAAAATCAGTGACACAGGTGCGGGGCGAGTCCCCCTGTCTGTGTCAATGGGCACAGCAGCGGGACTCGGGAGCGAGCCCGGACAGGTGGCCCCATGAAAAGTGGTTTTCCGTGGGGGCATCCGATGAAGAGGAGGGGTCTGGAGCAGGTAAGCTGCACAATATTGCATCAGTGTGAAAGGGCCCTACAAGTTGCTCTGAGCTGTTTCTGCATACCTATTGACCTGTAAGTGCACATTCTCAGTTATAATAACATCATGAAAGCTGATATTTCAGTTCTTGGTGGATGCAAATAACCTAAACCACGTGACAGTTTTTATATCTCTCAAAGACTATTGTGGATTCCTTGGTCTGTTCATGTACTAGGCCTATTATGTGACGTCCCCACTATTTCTGCTGCATTCTTTATTGTGTATAAGGCTTTTTAGACGTATGGTTGGGGGAGCGAGAAAAAATGTGTGGTTTAGCTACATTTTTAATGCCCCCAACTCTCCCCTGCAATGGCAGTGGATGTGGGTGTTGACATGCTGGAGCCGCACTGCTTCGATTTGAACCTGCAGCAATGATTATCCAACATGCTGTGCTTCAAGCAAATGGGGAAGAGCTGCAAATGCCCTGCCTGCAGTGCACAGGATTGCAAAGTGTTTGTCAGCAAAATGGGGTTAAAACAGGTGGTAAGGAGGTGTTATACCACCTGTAAATTGCCTCTGGTAAGGGATCTGAACGCAGATCGCTCTTTAAAGGAGCAGCATTTAGATGCATGCCTAAATCTAGCCTCATTATGAATGTAACGTGAGAAACTGTAACACACAAGGGGGGTGGGGACGCCCAAATCTTCCAGGTAGGTTAATTGGCTCCTGTCTAAATGAGCTCTATTAGAGTTAGGGCCAAATATTTTTGGACACAGGCACAATTTTATTTTTTTTCAGGTATTTATTCACGCTATAGTTATATAATGGATATGGGCTGATAGAGTGCACACTCTCAGGTTTAATTTGAGGGTATGTACATCCAAATCGGAGGAAGGGTTTAGGAATTACAGCTCTTAAGAATAGCCACCCCCCCCCTTTTTCAAGGGACCAAAAAGTAATTGGACAATTAAATCAGAAGCTGTTTCATTGCCAGGTGTGGGCTACTCCTTCATTATTTCTTCATCTAATTGCCCATTCACACAACAGCGACTTTGGGAGGCGACTTGTGTCACCCCAAGTTGCCTCAAGTCGCTTGACAGAAGAAATCCCATGTTAGTGAATGAGAGCCATCTTAATGTACGCAACTTCAGAAAAGGTTCCTGTACTACTTGGAGACGACTTCTATCCGACTTGTGTCCATAGAATTCAATAGAAGTCGCCTCCAAGTCGGATCCCCCAACTAAATGTAAGTGACTTTGTCAGTGAAAAAAATTGAATTTATTTGGGGCAGCCCCCTCCCTTCTCTGATTGGCCACAGGCAAAGTCACCTGGCATAAGTCGTGTTGTAAGTCACACTGAAGTCGCCCTGAAAGTCGCGCTGAAAGTTGTGCTGAAGTTGCCTAGCAAAGTCGTGCTGAAGTCGGGTCACCCCTGTGTGAATGTAGCCTAAGTGTGGTATTTGCATTTGGAATCTTTTGCTGTAAACCTACATCATGTGATTAAAGTAGCTGTCCATGCAAGTGAAACAGACCATTGTGAGGCTTCAAAAACAAACGAAACAAATAAAATCAGAGTGATAGCAGCAACATTAGGAGTTGCAAAATCAACAGTTTGGTACATTCTGAGGAAAGAACGCACTGGTGAGCTCAGCAACATAAAAAGGCCTGGACGTCCACGGAAGACAACAGTGGAGGATTATCACAGCATCCTTTCTATGGTAAAGAAAAACCCATTCACAATATCCAGACAAGTGAAGGACACTCTCCAGGAGGTGGGAGCGTATGATGGTCAAAGTCTACAACCAAGAGAAGACTACACGAAAACAAATACAGAGGGTTTACCACAAGGTGAAAACCATTCATATGCCTGAAGAATAGAAAAGCCAGATTAGGCTTTGCCATAAAACATCTAAAAAAGCCAGACCAGTTCTGGAAAAGCATTCTTTGGACGGATGAAACTAAGATTAATTTGTACCATAATGGTGAGAAGAAAAAAGTCTGAAGAAAGCTTGGAACAGCTCATGATCCAAAGCACACAACGTCATCTGTAAAACAAGGTGGATGGATCTTGCAGTGTGATGGCATTGGCATGCATGGCTTCCAGTGGCACTGGGTCATTGGTTTTTATTTATGATGTGACAGAAGCAGCCGGATGAATTCTGCAGTGCTCAGAGATATACTGCCAGCCCAGATTCAGCCAAATGCAGCAAAGTTGATTGGACGTCGCTTCACAGTACAGATGGACAATGATCCAAAACACACTGCAAAAGCAACCCAGGAGCTTTTGAAGGAAAAAAAGTGGAATATTCTGCAATGGCGAAGTCAATCAGCTGATGTTAACCCATTTTAGCATGCATTTCACTTGCTGAAGGAAAAGCTAAAGGCAGAAAAACCCACAAACAAAGAATAACTGAAGACAGCTGAAGTTAGAGACTGGCAAAGCGTCAGAAAGAAGGAAACCCAGTCTTTGGTAAAGTCCATGGGTTCCAGACTTCAGACAGTCATTCCCAGTAAAGGATTCTCAACAAAACTTTAAAACTGAGCATTTTATTTATAATTATATTTATTTGTCCAATTATATTTGAGCCCCTGAAAATGCGGGGGGGGGGGGGCTGTGTATAAAAATGGTTGCAGTTCCTAATATTTGTACTTGATATTTATGTTCAACCCCTTGAATTAAAGCTAAAAAGTCTGCACTTCAAATTCATTTGGATTGTTTCATTTCATGTTATTCTGGTGGCATAAAGAGCCAAAAGTATGAAAATTGGAACTAACAGTCTGTGTATGAATGAATGGGAGTTAGAGACCTTAGATTGAAAGGTCCTCCAGCGAATCGGACCGCCGTGCCCACGCTGCTGCATTGCAGCAGTAAATGTACGCGAGACGGTCGGGAACCGGTTAAGGGCCCATTCACACCATAAACTGCACTTAACTGCGTGTATTTGACTGCATGTTTACATGCATTTGAAGTGTGCTTGACGCACATTGAATTTGTTTTTAGATTTCCTAGCTTAAAAGGGTGCAGCGTGGTGCATTTTTGAAGTTTGTTTGTACTGCATTCCCTGCATTTGCAGTGCGAAAAAATGCAGCATGCTCTACTTTTTTTTTTAAGTGCCCTGAACTGCGCTGCAATGATGAACTATGTCCATAGGATTACCTTCATTTTGGGCTGCCAATGCAGTTGGAGTGCAGTTCAGAATGCATTCAGCTGTGTTCAGTGTGAAAGGCCCTAAGTGATCACATTCCCTCTGTTCTCTCTGTTCTCAGCTGCATAAGGCCTCGTTCACACCTGGGCATTTGTGATCACAGACAGAATTGCCACGATTCCAAAAACACTTTGCAAAACTGACAAATCGCATGAAGCTTGTTCAGGTGCCATTTATTTTCAATGGCACCTAAACAAAGGTGCGGTTTTGCCGTTATGGTCTCACGATGAATCGCGGGTCCACACTTGCTCCGGAATACGTCGACTCTTGTCTCTCTTGTCTCCCTTACACTAGTGAATCCCGGAAAGTGTGACTTGTGTCGACTTACGTAAGACTTGACGTGAGGTTGACGTAACCGTCGGGTTTTACTTCCATTAGGATACCTGTATCAAGTAGTAACGTCGCGTCAAGTCCCGTGAATTTTTTTTTTCATCTCGTACGACGTAAAAAAGCGTGACGTTTACGTCCCTTACGTCATGTTTGTTTGAAGTTTTTACGTGGTGCGACGTGGGAAAATTCGAT
>BLSH010374439.1:158114-169930 GCA_018402905.1 Glandirana rugosa | reverse complement strand
GGGGGGGGGGGGGGGGGAATGACACCCGCCAGCCCCCCGTCCGCACACCTGAAGGGGGGGAGGGGGAAAGCGTACTCACCCTTCCAGACGGGTGCAGCGGGTAGCCACCTGAGACAAACCTGCCGCCCCTACAGGTGGGGAGGGAGCTGGCGGCCATGCGACACCTCGACCCGAGCCGCAGCTCGGTCACTCAGTGCGCTGGTGGGACGTTTAACCCGCCGGCCGCCCCACACGGAACGGGGCCCAATTCGGCCGACCCCACAAGCAGCTAAGGGACGGCTCGCATCTGTCGGCCGCGCTGGGGAGACTACCTGGACCTAAGTATCTCCAGCCTGTCAGCTGCTTGATTGCATTCTTCATCAAATAGCTTGAGCAAAAACAAACATTGGGGAACCGCAGATCCCAGCAGGGAGCCAGGTCCTACTCCTTGCACTAGGCAGATAAAAACTGAAGTGCTAGCAGGGCGGTAGGGGTTATGCAGAGTGAGGACTGCCTCCTGGGAGGGGCTAGCTTTGCTTTTTGTCTGAACTATCTTCGACCTAGTCTACTCATGGTAAAAGGTGCATACCCCACATGTCATGATTAAGAGGCTGCGTCCGTCAATGAACGAAAGAGAAAGTTTGTTTTAATTCTAAATATAAAACAATCAGAAAGAAACTATGCATAAAATCAAACCACTACACATTAAGCCCCGGAGATAAATAAAGTCACTGATGTTCACAGCAAGTACCTTTATCACTGAAGTCATCCACTATTATGATTTCTCTCAGAAGTACTGCAGAAGAGGTTTCTAAAACGCTGTGTATTGTACGAAGCAGTGTTGATAAAGCTTCATTATAAAATGCTATGATAACCGAAGTTGTTGGAAGTTTCCTATAATTAAAGGCTTTGGACTTGCACCTGAAAATTGTTAGATAGAAGAGTTGTAAATAGATTAAATGTATACAAACATCCTAAATATTACAAAGAGAATAATTTGACTATCAGTTATAAAGCTAAGCAGTTTTAATTTTACATTTTTTAAAGAGCAACAAGCAACAGTAATGAGACAGTCAATGTTAAGATTAAAATAAAAATGAACTACTCAGCAGTAGAGCTGCATGATTAATCGTAAAATAAAATCGCAATCTCGATTCACTCCCCCCCCCCGCGCAATCTCCATCACGCATTACCGAGATTTTCAGTGCAGTTAATGGAGTCCGACTTGTGGGGCGACTCTGCTCAACAATGCAAGTCACCTGAAGTCTTCCCAGGAACCTTTTTCTAAGTCGAAGCGACTTGAGTCTCTCCTATCTGGGCAGACTGTCAAGTCTGAGATCATTGCTGATAAAACTAGCAAAGGGATACAATGTTTCTAGTTATCAAAGGAATGTTCTCCCTATAGGAGGAGTTTAGTTTAACCATTGAAAGACTAAATCTTTTCTGACATTTGCTGCTTACAAGTAAAAGTCGAGTATTTTCTGCTAGAAAATTACTTAGAAACCAAAACATTATATATTTTTTAGCACAGACCCTATGCACCCCATTAAATGGCGGTTGTTGCAATATTTTATGTCACACGGTGTTTGCGCAGCGGTCTTTCAATTGCAATTTTGTGGGAAAAAAAGACTACACAACTAAACAGTGCTGTTAGCCCAATTTTTTTTGTATATGTAAGATGTTATGCCGTGAGAATCGTGAGAGAATCGTTATCTTTATTCTAAGAAAAAAAATTGTGATTCTCATTTTGGTCAGAATGGTGCAGCTCTACTCAGCAGGCAAGCTGTGGTCTGTGTGTGCATATAAAGCTTATTTTTTTAATTCTGACTGGCGTATACCATTAACAAAACAAGATTACAAACATTAGACTCCTCTGTGAATCACCCCAGGCTCCTTCAGAAAAAAATAAAAGTCAGCAGCAGGGATGTGCAATCAGGGGAGGCAGGTGAGGCAGAGTCTCACCTGCCATGAACATAAATTTTTTTTAAAAATGATCAACTTCGAAGGTCGTAGCTCGATGACCTGGGGTCACAGAGACCCTAAATGTGTGTGTGTGTGTGGTGGGGGGGGGTAGATAGTTGAAGTCCTACCCCACCACTGGTAAAAATCTGGGGCTCCTATCACCTATAGTTCCGGAGATATGGGGCTCCTTGCGCAGCCTGTCAAGAGCTACATACAGACCAACCAGTCATGACAACCACTTTAAACTACAGGTAATCTTATATTCAGGCTTACTTGTAGGTCTCGGGAATATTTCCTGAACTTCCACCGTTTAGGAGATATTCCCTGTATCTGCATGATGTCGGCACACGTGCAGTGAAGAAACGGCCCGACTGGGCCGTTTCTTCACTAAGTGTGCCGTAAATGATGGCTTCCATGCGCAGTGACGTCAGCGCGTCTCCTGCCAATCCCAGCGCTGGAGTCCGCGCTGTGATTGGTCGGAGCACGGGATCCAGGAAGACGGAAACAGGTCACCGGTCACAGCGGTGCTCGGGTACCGCTGCTACAGCATCGATCTAATATAAGCATTTCATAAGCTAGTATGCGATGCATAGTAGCTCATTATGACTTTCTCTTGCAGGTGTTTTTTTTTTTTTTTTTTTTTATTGACGCGACAACCACTTTAAACATAAGCTGACACACTGTGTTTGCAGCAGACAGAGGGTGAGCTCACAGTGCATCTCCTCACTTCTGGTCAGAGGCACTGAGCTCAATGGACAGCTTGGAGCCTTGGACCAATGGTAAAGCACCATTGGCCCAAGCGGTCCGATAAAAATGCTGCATTGGAGGCATGCCTCACTGCAGTGTCATAGACGGGGCATGTGTTTAAAAGACAAATGCTCCCTTCCAGCCTAGCCCTCTTAACTACAAGGAAAAACATGGGTTTATGTGTATGAGATTTACCCATAATCCCAGGTTTCTCTCACACAGTTAAGAGGAAGAATGAGAATCTGCTGCTGCTGAAAAGGTACGATTTTATTCAAGCTAAATCATATATTATTATGCTATATGTTATAAAGGGATTTTATTAAAACTTACCGTAAAATCCTTTTCTCTGAGTTCACTGACAGACGCAGCCCTTCATTAGACAAGTGGGGTTATATGCACATCCTACCAGGAGTTGACTAGGCAAATAGAAAGAAAGCAAGCTGGCCCCTCCCAGGGGGCCGTCCTCTCTCTCCCATATAACCCCCCTGCTCTGTATAGCATATCAGTTCGTAACAAGCCGTACAAACGCAACACAGAGGGGTGGGTGCTGCATCTGTCAGTGAACTCAGAGAAAAGGATTTTACGGTAAGTTTTAATAAAATCCCTTTTTCTCTTACGTTCACTGACAGTCGCAGCCCTTCATTAGACAAGTGGGGAAGTCCCAAAGCTGTGTCAGTCAAGGTGGATAAACGACAACAACTGTACCCAACAGAATCCTCTCAGGAGGCGTCAGCCGCGCCTACACTGCCGCCTGTAAAACTTTACGGCCAAAAGCAGCATCCGCAGATGCTGACACATCAACTGGTGGAATGAGCCATGACTGGAAAAGGGGGTACTTTGCCCCTAACAGTATACGCATGGGTTACGGTCTGTCTGATCCAACGGGAAACCGTAGCCGACGAGGCCGCCAATCTTTTGCGCGGCCCATCTTTCAGCACAAACATCGCATCAGACTTCCGAAAGGAGGCTGTAGATGCCAAGTACACCCGCAAAGCCCTCACGACATCCAAGGAATGTAACTCAAATTCCTTGGGATGCGCCGGGTGCGGACATAATGAAGGAAGAACAATATCTTCATTAATGTGAAAAGAAGAAACCACCTTCGGTAGAAACAAAGGAGACGGGTGCAAGACTTGTCCTTATGAAGGACTAGGCAAGGAGACTTGCAGGACAACGCTGCCAACTCAGACACCTGCCTAGCGGATGTGATTGCCACCAAGAAAGCCACTTTCTGCGACAGCAATTGTAAGGGAATATCCCTGATCTTCTCATAAGGCAGTTTCTGCAGCACAGAAAGCACCAAATTCAAATCCCACGGCGCAAAAGGCGACCGTACTTGAGGAGCCACATGGCGCACACCTTGCACAAATGTACGAATCAGCGAATGTGATGCCAAAGGCCGTTGAAATAGAATCGCCAAAGCCGAAATCTGACCCTTGAGAGTACTCAATGCCAATTTTTTTATCCAGGCCCTGCTCCAAAAAAGCCAGGACCCTGGTCACAACGTAAGAGCGAGGGTTCCAACCCCCCGCCTCACACCAGGCAATATAGGCCTTCCAGGTGCGATGATATATCTTGCGCGAAGTACACTTGCACGCCTTAAGCATGGTAGGGATCACGGAGTCAGCGACCCCCCTATCCCTCAACACCTGGGACTCAATAGCCAAGCCGTCAAAGCTAGCGAGGGTAAAGCAGGGTGCAAGATGGGTCCCTGAGACAACATATCTTCACGCAGCGGAAGACTTTAGGGAACATCTGCCACCATCCGCACCACGTCGGCGTACTGAGGCCAATCCGGAGCCACCAGGATTGTCGGAATCCCCTCCGTTTCCACTCTGCGCAGTAGCCATGGTAGAAGCTTTATGGGAGGAAAAGCGTACAGGAGTCGATACCGACTCCAAGGCACTACCAGCGCGTCCGTAGCGACCGCCAGCGAGTCCCTTGTCCTGCACACAAAGGTTTCCACCTTGTGATTGAACCAAGACGCCATGAGGTCCATGTCTGGCGTGCCCCACTTGTGGCAAATCTGGCGGAATACTTCTGGATGTAGGGACCATTCCCCCTGATCCAGCCTCTGGCGGCTGAGGAAGTCGGCCTGCCAATTCTCTATGCCCGGAATGTAAATGGCGGAGATTGCCGACACGTGGAGTTCTGCCCATCGCAGAATGAGAGCCGCTTCCGCAGCCGCTGCTGAGCTCCTCATTCGGAACTGATGGTTCACATACGCCACCGCCGTGGCGTTGTCCGACTCAACCCGAACTGGGAGGCCGCGCAGCCTTACCGTCCAGTGGGAGAGGCAGAGCCCGATTGCCCTCAGCACCAGCACATTTAATCGGAAGGTGGGGTTCCTGTGCTGACCAACGGCCCTGAGCAGACAACTGCCCCAGGACCCCCCCGCCCCAGCCCAATAGGCTGTCGGCCGTCGTGACTATCGACCAATTCAGGGGAAGAAATAACTTCCCCCCCCCCCCCAAGGTCAGGGCCGGGGCCCGAAGCCACCAGGTCAATGATCCCCTGGTCTGATGATCCAATCTGATCAGCCGGTCCAGGGACAGCGGAGACCTGTCCCACCGTGACATAATCGCTTGCTGAAGGAGCTGAGTGTGACTCTGGGCGTAAGGTACCGCCTCGAAGGCTGAAACCATGGGCCCCAACACCCGCATACAACTGTAAGGAGGACCACCGGCGTAACAGGGTTCGCACCGCTGCTTGCAGTGTCAGCAACTTGGCCGGAGGTAAGAACACCTTCGCCTGCTCCGTGTCCAGAATCAGACCCAGATATTCCAGGCGACAGGAAGGTGTCAATGTCGACTTCTGCAGATTGATCAGCCAGCCAAAGTCCTTCAATGAGGCCATGGTGATAGCCACGTTCTCCTCCAGAGCCTTGCGTTGCCAGGGTCATTTACCAGCCACCACAGCAGACTTGCCGGGCCTCGACCCCTTGCCCGCTGCACCGGGGGCATGAAAAAACCTTTTCTGACGCAAAGGATTAGGACCCTGCTTGCGGCAGAACTCCCGCCGCCTGGGCTCCGGAAGAAAAGTACTCTTCCCTCCAGTGAAATCCTTAATGATTTCATCCAACTGCGCCCCGAAGAGCCGACCCCCCTGAAAGGGGAGATCCATCAGGCCCTTCTTAGACGTGTGGTCACCCGACCACGAGCGCAACCAGAGTACCCGTCTGATAATGACACCGAAAACAGAAATTTTTGATAACATGGGAAGCAGGTCCAGAGCTGCGTCACACAGGTACCAAAGACCCTGAAACACATGGTCAGCTCTCTGCGACGCCTCATGCGACCTCCCGCAGTTCAAGTCATTCTGCAGCTCCGTCATACACTCAGACAGAGATTGCGCCGCCATGGCCTGCCAGCAGAAAAAGTGCTTTGGACACCGCCTCCATCCGCCCATCATCTGGGTTCAAAAGAGGGAGACCTCTCCAAGGGAATGGTCATAGCCTTATTCAGGCATGCCACCGGAGGGTCCACTGTGGGGATACCCACTTCTTCACAAAGCTATCCTCAAATGGATAACGTATAGCGAAGCGTCTTGGCAGGGCTAAGGAATTCTGTGGACGCTGCCATTCACGATAGACCAGATGGTCAAAAAATTGATCATAAGGGTAAGCCTTAGGGGACCTGGGCAGCCTAGCAGACCCGCAAACGTATGCGGACTCCTGCGACTCCCCAACTTGGTCCAGTCGCAAAGATGCACGGATATCAACAATCAGTGCGGCCACCAGCGCCTTTTCGCGCGCAACCGAGGCCCCCTGGTCTTCCTCGCCGTCCGAGGGATCCAGCTTGCCCTCTGAGAGCTCCACGGGGGTCCCTGTGGCCCCTGATGCCACTTCCGGTTCAGACTCTTCCCCCTAAGAAAGGGGGAGAGGCAGACACTTTTTAGGGGCCCCCTTAACCTTGGTGGATGTGTGGCTCGGGGTGGATTTTCAGTACCAAGAGCGGTAACCCCGAGCCACACTCGGGATTGCATCGCTGGATCCAGGCAATGTTCCTTACCTTGTCCCCTGGATCCAGCGATGTCCTCCCGCGGTGTCAGCGTGTCTCTCCGCCGCCAGATGACTCCTGTGTGCCGTGCTCCGTTCCCTGCGAGCGTCACGTTGCACGGGGATGGAGACCGGCGGGAAATTCAAAAAGTTAAACACACAGTACACATACAGTACACTGTAATCTGTTAGATTACATTACTGTATGAAATAATTTCACATCCCCTTTGTCCCTAGTGGTTTGCCCAGAGCCCTGCATGCACTTTTATATAATAAATGTCATTCTTTCTGCCTGGAAACATTAGAATGTCCATAGCAACCAAAAAGTGTCCCTTTGCTTTAAAAGTGGTTTTTGATCAGCTAGAAAACACCGATAGTAAGTAAGAATCATTTGCAGAATTGAGTGATACTGATTTTTGGGGAAATTTATCATCAGACACTGAAAGTGACGACAGCGACAATTCTGCAAATGAGCAAATTTCTGCGTTTTTGGTTTGATTACATTATTGAATACATTTTATTACTATTATATTATTATTTTTGATAATTATTTTTAGTTATTTATTATATTATAATTTATGATTTCATTTTTCAAACTTTTTCATACCCGGGATGTCTACTAGACTCTTGTTTGGACAGATTTAAGTGAGTTATTGCTAAGAATTACAGGCCTACAATATAAAACGCCAAATTTCCATGCAAAATAATTGTACCACTTTCAGCACCAAAAATCTGAAATAATCATACCGCCAGGGAGGTTAACCTGGCTCGGCCCCGCCCAGGGAAGGAATTCCTCAAATACTGCTCTCAGCTGGTCCAGGGACACCAGGGCCCCCAGCGCAGGATGCACTGCCGCTGACTCCTCCTCAGAAGGAAACGCAGGGTATTCCGCCATTTTAGCCACCGGACCTGACATGCAGAAGAAAAAATGCACTGACACCCCCACAATACAGCCTCACCGCCACCCCACAGATCAACCAGGGAGACCCCAGGAGGACTGCACCCACCGCTACCAGCACCCCAGGGAGAGCCCAGCTATACTTGCTGTTTGTAGCCCCACAAGCGCTGCGTCCCAGTAGGAGTGCTTAGTGACCGCCAGTCATAGAGCCTGCGCCGCCTGTGTCATCCACGCTGTCCCAGGGTGAAAGAGGAAGCAAAACGGCAGCAGCACGTTTCTTTCCAGGGACATCCAACAGGGCCGCCGAGTGTTCACTAGAACACCCTCCACCGGCCGGCTGGAATCGCTAAAATCGCCCAACCCCCTCTCCGCGCCCCTAGGGGGGGGGGAGAGAGGGGGCCACTCACCAGTCCGACGGGTTTAGCGGGTAGCCACCCGGGTGCAGACCTTCCGGAGAGGGATGCCGCAGGCCCCTGGACAGGAACCAGGTCCGGTCATCGGGCGCAAGTGGGGGTCACCCACTGGCCGCCCGCACGGAATGGGCACGATGCGGCGGGCCCCGCCAAGGCTAGAGCTAACTCGCATCGGTCGGCCGCGCTGGGGAAAGTGCAGGATTCTAGCTATCCTCTATGCCCCAGATGGCTTCTTGATAGCAGTCTTCATCAGATAGTTTGAAAAAAAAATAAAAAAGCGGTAGCAAAAAAGATGAACCGCAGGTCCCATAAGGGAGCCAGGTCTAACTCCTTGCACTAGGCATAGAAAATGGATATGCTATACAGAGCAGGGGGGTTATATGGGAGAGAGAGGACGGCCCCCTGGGAGAGGCCAGCTTGCTTTCTATTTGCCTAGTCAACTCCTGGTAGGATGTGCATATAACCCCACTTGTCTAATGAAGGGCTGCGTCTGTCAATGAACGTAAGAGAAAAGAGAATTTATTATATATCTACTGTGAAATTACTGAATTGAAGTTATAACTTCAAACTTCAGTAATTTGTCTGTTAAGCCACCTGCTTGAGTACAGTTTTTGAAAATATAGTAAATTACCTTAAAAACAATATACAGAGGAGTGCGCATGCGCGAGGCATCCGGGATGGTCGGCTAATCTCGGAGCTCCGACCCGCTCCGCTCCTGCAGTCCGCCTTTAGCTTTCTGAGGGGTCCCCGGCCCCTCACAGTGTGAGCCCTCAGCATCGGTCTTCCCCGGGGGAACCTGCCATACCCAGGAACTCCCTTCATCTTGACGGAGCTCGGACGGCCGGGTGCGGTCATCACGCGAGGCTGCGGCCTACAGGTCCGAGCTTCCAGCTGATCAGTAAGGAAGGATCCCCCGCTTCTTGATTTAATTGCCCTATGCTGTGGTCGCCCCGGGAGGGCCCGCAGGTCCCAGAATCCATTGGACACTTGAGGGGGCAATCGAGGCTGTCGACGCCCTGTATGCGAGGCCGCGGCTGCGGCCTGCGGATGCACGGAGCCCCGCAGCTAGTGTCGAGCGGGCTGTGGATCAGATGACCCAGCTCTGAGCTCCCCATGCAGGCTTCACCCGGGAGCCTCACAGATTCTTTTATGGATCAGTTAGGAATCCAGGCCAGATCTCCATGAAGCTGAAACAGAGAGGCTGAGGCCTACTCGTTCTAGGTTTCTGGAAGGGCCTGGGGGCTATAGTTAAAGCCCTCATGACAGTACCAGAGTGCTTATCAGAGCCTTTATCATGTTTCTAGGACTTAAGTTTAACACGGGGTTCCGGGGGTGAGTTCTTCTGTCCGCTGGTCTCAGGGGTGCATAGGGCCATTGTTGGGGAAGCTGGTCCCCCCTGTCACCTCATTGTGTCTATCAATTATAACATCTACTCACCCCTTGGTATCATCTGCTCCTCCGGTCCCCTTCCCGTGGGCTCCTCGGGGCCCCCCCAACCCGCTTCCACCTTAGGAAAGCCGCACTCCAGGATTCTTCACCATGTACGCTGCGGTGGACAAAAGGGACATCTCCAAGCACCCAGACTTTGGGGGACAGTCTCTGATGAACACCCGCCTGCCCTCTGAAGCCCGGCCAGACCACAGAGACATTTCGGAAGAAATGGAGGAAGGGGCAGAAGGGGGTTCCCAAACTATTAATAGTCCGAGACCCCCTACCCCGGATCCCAACAACCTGCAGACACTTTCTCCTGCTTCGACGGTCTCTCTTCTGGAGAGAACTCTAGACGAGATGATTGCATCCCCTTCAGGGGCCCGTGCCACGGTTTTGGATACCTCGGAAACCCTTGGTTCACCTGCTCCTGCGCTACACTCAGACCTGAGGTTTCTTATGGAAACATTCTCCAAAATGCTGTCCAAGGGTCTAGCGCAGATGGCCTCCCAGATCACTTCTACCATTCAAACTGATCTTCAAAGCCTGGGGTCCAGGATTGAGGCCATCGAACAAAAAACTGATCAAACAGTTGCCAGGGCGAACCAAAACACATGACGCATCCAGGATCTTCAAGATCAGCTTGATTCCGCTCTCTCCAAGATTGAGGATCTTGAGAATCGGTCTTGGAGATATAATTTCAGAATCAGGGGGCTTCCTGAATCCATCACGGATGTGCCAGGAGCGGTCCGTTCCTTCATTAAGGACCTTGTCCCCAATATTCCCGAACACAGGATGGAACTTGATAGGGCCCACAGAGCTCTCCAGGCCCCCCGTTCGGATGGCCTCCCCAAAGAGGTTGTGGTCAAACCCCATTTTTACTCTGTCAAAGAGGAGATCATGAGACTGTCCAGGAACTCCCCCCATCTCTCGTTCCAGGGCCACTCAGTCCAAGTGTTTGCTGATATTTCTCCGGCCACCATTCAAAAGCGAAGGTCCTTAAGGCCCCTTCTGGATGTGCTTTCCCGCAACTCCATCAAATATTGGTGGTCCTTCACTTTCCGTCTCTCCTTCGTATACAAGGGTAAAAAATATGGCTTTAGTTCCTTCCAGGAGGGAGAGCATCTTCTGGTCAAGCTAAACTTTATCAACCTGGATGCTTCTTCTTCCCTCCTTCCTAAGGGGGGAGGCTCTTCCAAACGCCCCTCTCCTCAGAGTCCCATCCCCCCGGTCTGGAAGAATCCTCAATCAAAAAGATCTAAGGACTTGCACCCCCCTGATAGGGAGGGGTGCTGTAAGGCTTACTGGTTTATCTCAACCGGATTCTGGTTGAGCTGTTTCCGGTTTTAGATTTTTGTACGGTTTTTTATTTTTATTTGACTAAGCTATTATGCAGTTGTACTATCATCCTTGTTTGGGGTTTGCCCCTTTACCATTACTGTGTGTGGGGGCTTCGCTTCGCTTCTGCGGGCCCCGGGGGTGGTTTGTGGGCGATCCGGGGCCTGGTTCTGCTCCACTCAGCACCTCGGCTCCTGAGGGGGTTTGGGGGGGGATAGGGCCGGACCCAGGATTAGCCCCAGGGTTGGGGATGTTTGTGTGGGGCCTGGAGATTATGGGCCCACGGTTTTTATTGCAAGTTATTGTTCTTCAACTTAAGTCTGTACAGGTTATTCTCGAGTTTAACCACTTCAATACCATGCACTTAGAACACTTCCCTACCAGACCAATTTTCAGCTTTCAATGCTGTTGCGATTTGAATGAGAATCGCGCGGTCGTGCGATGCTGTACCCAAACAAAGTTTTTATCATTTTGTTCCCACAAATATTGCTTTCTTTTGGTGGTATTTGATCACCCCTGCGGTTTTTATTTTTTGCGCTGTAGAAAAAAAAAAGACCGAAAATTTTGAAAAAAAAAAAATTTTTGTTTCTGTCACAAAAGTTTGTATAAAAGTAAATTTTCTCCTTCACTGACGGGCACTAATGTGGCTACAATGATGGGCACTGATGAGGCAGTACAGATTGGCACTGATGAGGTGGCACTGATAAGGTTGCACTGATAATGGGGCACATCTACAGCACTGATGGGCGGCACTGACAAGCAACACTGACGGGCACTGATACGTGGCACTGATATGTGGCACTGATGGAAACTCCTAGGCGGCACTGATAAGTGGCACTGGGCACTGATAGGTGGCACTTTTAGGTGGCACAGGTGGGCACTTTTAGATGGCACAGGTGGGCACTGATAGGTGACACAGGTGGGCACTGATAGGTGTCACAGGTGGGCACTGATAGGTGTCACAGGTGGGCACTGATAGGTCGGTGGATAGTCACGGGTGGACACTGTGGATAGTCACGGGTGGACACTGTGGATAGTCACGGGTGGACACAGT
>BLSH010374439.1:143458-156408 GCA_018402905.1 Glandirana rugosa | reverse complement strand
AGTCGGGCAACTTGTTGTATTCGAACCGGATAACTGTTTCTTTCTCCCTAGCATTTTAGGGTTCCTATCGGACCGGAAGAGAGGGGGTTTACCTTTCTCCCCGGGGTCCTGTCCCTAGATCCCACCTTTCCTCGGAGTTGAGTCCGGAAGGGGCCTAGGGATCGGGGACTCGCGACGGGCGGTGTTCCCCCTTCTTTCTAGCGGTCTCGGGGAGATGTCGATGGAATCGAATTGGTGAACGGCTGGCGGCTAGCCTCTAACTGCCGCCGTTTCACCGAGACATTGCGTTTTGCGGCAGTATGCTGCCGCCGACGCTATGTCTCTATGACACTCCGCGCCGCTCACAGTATCTCTGTATCGCAGCCGCCGTCGTATGACGGCGTTTTGCGTTACAGAGCCACTTTGCCGCCGTCAATCTCCGATCGGCGGTCGGCAAGTGGTTAAGCTAAGGTAGCTGTAGAGGGGCTCTGGCGATCTTTCTTCCCCCTTGTGGCGGGCAGCGCTCAGGGGCTAGGGATCCGGGGAAGGCCTGAGTTGAGGCTCCTTTCCACCCTAGATCCCTGTCCTGGGGCCCCTCTTTCCATTTGGGGGAGAGAAGGCCAGGCTATCCTTGGGATTTTACGATCCCTCTTTCTTTGTCAATAGGCCAAGCTTATGTTGTTCAACGGGCTGAGTAGGGGGCGGAGTGGTGAGCATGAGCCTCCCTCTGTTCTTGGGCACATCCTCACAGCGTACCCAGGAGCAGAAGTGCTTCTGTCAGTCAGGCAGACATGTCCAGGAAGTCCTCGAGACTGGAGGGTCAGTGTTCGGATCCTCCTCTCCCAGACTCGGGGGGAGTGACGGGGTTCCTCCGCCTCCCCCCTTCTCTTGTTCTCTCTAATTTTTGTCTTCTTTGTCATCTTTCTTTTCTTTCGTCCTTCTTTGCTCTTTTCCATTTTTCAGGTTCCAGGGGAGCTGTCTCTCAATGGGCGTAGGATGTTCCTCTGCATTCCTACCGAGATTGGTTTTGTCCTCTGTTTTCACATCAGGGAAGGGTGAGTCAAACCTCAGTTACGCATTTCGCCCACCAAAGCCACTATGAAACACTCTGATGTCCTGGTTTTGCTGAAATTAGCGTCCCACAATGTCTAAGGTTTAAATTCCCCCCTAAAACGCAGAAAATACTTTCAGGCCGCCCACTCCCAACATTTGAAGGTTCTCCTCTTGCAGGAAACCCACTTCCCTAACCAGTTTAATCCAAAATATATACATGCAAAGTTCCCCCAATCCTTCTTAGCAAATGCCCCAGATAAAAAGAGGGGGGTGGGAGTTTTCTTTTCTAAGGGTGCAGGGTTCCAACCTAGACGTGTAATTCGAGATCCAGAAGGTAGATTTATCCTCCTGGTAGGGGAACTCGGTGGTCATCTTTTTACATTTATTTCTTACTATGCCCCTAATCAAGGTCAGGCTCAATTCTTTCAAACTATGCTGAACTCCCTTTCCCCCCCATTTTGAAGGGACAGTGATTGGGGGGGGGGGGGGATTCTAATATGGCTCTGGACCATATGCTAGACAAATCAGGGAATATTCGCTCCCGTCTTACAGCCCCCGAAACGGAGCTTGGGAATCGCTAAGCTCCTTTTCAAGCTAGGGCTTGTCGATGTTTGGAGGGAATGTAACCCGAAATCGAGAGACTATAAACACTGTTCAGCCCCTCATAAATCCTTTGCCAGGATTGATCATGTTTTTATGGGTGCCACTTCGATTCCCCTGGTTTCCAAATCCTTCATTAAAGGACTCCCCCCTATCTGACCACTCGATGGTCATAGTCCACTCCAGGCTTCGAGTCGGGGCAGAAAAAAAGACGACCCTGGCGCCTGAGAAAATCTATTTTTAACAACCCAGTTCATTGTACAATGCTAGGGGAGGATCTCAAAGACTATTTTAAGTTGAATCGGAGCCCGGATATCTCCCCCATGACTCTCTAGGCAGCCCATAAAACAGTGATAAGGGGCAGGATAATGAACCTTTCAGCCAAGCTTAAAAAGGAAAGGAAGATAGACCTAGATGGGCTCAAACGAGACTTCCACTCACTAGCCAAGGGTCCCCAAAAAAAACCCTTCGCCACAATCTCTTTCCCAGCTTGAAGCAAGCAGGACAGCCTTGAATCTAGCCTTGACTACTCAGGCCGAGAAGCAGATCCAATGGTCTAATGCACATTTATATTTCGGTAAAGATCGTATAGGCCCCAAATTAGCCTCCAGACTTTCCAAGGTTTCGTTCATTCTCCTTTCCCAAAGTGAAATACTCCTCGGGTTTACTTACCCAAAACCCTCTCAGGGTCTTGGCAACCTTTCAAGACTTTTATACTAACCTGTATAAGTCTGGGGTCTCAGAATCCTCGCCCCTTGATCACCCACTTTTAGACAGGAATCCCCTCCCTGCTTTGAGTAGGGATCATAGGCTGAGGATGGAGGACCCCATCTCAGAGTCCGAAGTCCTGGAGGTAATTAAACATCTCAAGTCGGGCTCAGCCCCGGGCCCAGATGGGCTCTCCACGGGTTACTATAAACAATTCGGTCCCATCTTAGCCCCTTACCCAACAGACTTCTTCAATTCTCTTCAAGAGGGTACAATTGTCAATGAAGACCTTAACTCAGCCAATATCTCAGTTATACCGAAACCTGGGAAGGACCCCTCTGAAGTGGGCAACTACAGGCCCATCTCTTAAATAAATGACGACCTCAAGATCTTCACCAAGATTTTAGCTAATAGATTGTCATCTTTTATAGGGAAATACATCCATAGGGATCAGGTAGGTTTCATTCCCGGGAGACAGGGCCCCGACCAGATTCGTAGGGCAGTGGATCTCATCTCTCTCCTGAGATCTGGTTGGCATGGAGGCCCTCGACAGAAGGGGTTCCTGCTTCCATAGATTTGCAAAAAGCGTTTGATTAGGTCGAATGGTCTTATATCTTTGAGGTCTTAGGGCGTTGGGGGTTCGGCCCCAGACCCTCAAAGCCCTATACTCCAACCCTAGGGCTAGCATTAAGCTTCACAACTACCTCTCTGGTCAATTGTCAATACACAGAGGAACAAGGCAGGGATGTCCCCTTTCCCCTCTGATCTTTGCTATTGCAATCGAAACCCTACCCATCGCTATTAGGGAACACCCAGACATAGGTGGGGTAAGATGTGGCTCCCATATGCATAAATGTGCCCTATTCGCGGATGACTTCTTGTTTGTCTCCTCTCCCCTCCTCTCGATCCCAAACATCCTTCTTCTATTAAAAGAGTGAAGAGACCTCGGGCTTAAAAGTTTACATGGCCAAGTCGCATGCCCTTAACATCAATCTCCCGGGCACAGTTTTGCAACAACTCCAGGAAAGGTTCCACTTTGCGTGGCAACCGGATCATATCCCTTATTTAGGGGTTCATCTAGCAGCCAGTTATGATCGACTATATAATATTAATTACCCCCCCCCGTTACTCAAACGTTTAGCAGATGATCTTACTTCCTGGGGGAAATTGGGTCTCTCCTGGCTAGGGAGAGTAAATTCTGTTAAGATGACCCTCCTACCGAGGATTCTTTATTTGTTTAGAGCCCTTCCCGTTCCGGTTATCAAACCACATTTACGCAAACTGCAATCTCAAATCACAAAAATTTATCTGGGTTAATAAGGGATTCAGGTGTCCGGCGGAAGTCCTTCTTAGACGTAGAAACCAGGGTGGGCTGGGGGTCCCTATTCTTTGGAAGTATTATCAGGCAGCTCAACTAGCCCAATTCTCCATCATTTACGCGCGATCTAATAAACCAGACTGTGCCGGGATTGAGAGACAATCAGTACCCCTTAACACTCTGGATTACCTAGTATGGATACCTTCCAAAGCCAGACCCCCGATTTTGTCCCCCCACGCTGTTGCATTCTATGCAGATCTGTGAACTACCTTTTCAAAACTTCTAACCTGGCCTCACCCTTCCACCCTCTGCAACATGTGTTTAACCACCCTAGGTTTCCTCCGGGCCGAGACATACGTTCTTTTGAATGGTGGACTAATAAAGGCCTTTATAGAATTGGCCATTTCCTCTCTCTTGCAGGCCCCATATCCCTGAAGCACTGTATCAAGAACTTAGATATACCTTCCTCTGAGAAGTTCCGCTTTCATCAAATCCATCACTTTATATCCTCAGTGTGGAAATTTGCAGCGAGCTTAACCTCTGCTACTCCCTATGATCAGTGGTGCTCAGAGATTTCGCACCAAAAAGGGGGCATATCCCTGATATATGCGTCTTTGTCAGACCAACCTGAGAAACCTCCATATGCTAGAAGGTGGGAGGGGAATTTGGATTTATCGTGGGAGGCGGATAAGTGGTTTTCCCTGTTCCAGACCTCCTTTAAGGGAATAGTCAACATTTCACTGACGGAGGCCAGTGAGAAAGTCATTTCGTGCTGGTACTGGGTCCCAGCTAGACTCTCATTTATGTTTCCAGGCTCCTCCCCCCTTTGTTTTAGAGCATGTAACCTTCAGGGGTCATTTATTCATATATGGTGGGAGTGCCCTAGGATAAGGGGCTTTTGGAAAAAAGGTTTTTGGGATGTTAAGGAAGATTACAGGCCAGGCAATTCCACAATGCCCACAGATTTCTTTGATGAATGCTAAGCCGAGCGGTCTATCCAGGCCCTTGTCCAAATTGTCCCACTTTATCCTTTTGGGAGTCAAGATTACAATGGCGAGAGCCTGGAAGAGACCTTTGGTCTCCTTCGGTGCGGCGAAGGGAAAAATCACTTGGATTATGACTCAAGAAAAGTATGCAAATATTCTTCTTGACACTTTGGCTAAATTTGATATAATATGGGACCCTTGGAGGACATATCTCAATTTGCCCGAGTGAACTGTCCTCCCCCTTTTATGGGATTTGGCTACCCTGGAACTCCCTCCCTCTCTCTCCTCTTTTCTGTTTCTTTTGGACTTCCTCTCCTGTGTCCTCTGTTTTTCTTTGACTAAATAGTGGTTTGTTATCCTCAGATAACTTTTTAGGGAATAGGCCACCTGAGGCTATTCAACCTCTAGTAGTGCTTCATTGTAACCTGATTATTATGGTTCTTTTGTCTCTTCCAATGTTCGGTAGGAGGCCTTGCGGTCTGGCAGGTCCCCACCCTCTCCCTCCTCCTGGCACAGCATGTTCCCGATAGGGGTGCCGGAGGTGGAGCTGTGGGGCGGGCCCGGTTGGTCCTCATGGTACTTACATTTTTCACATTCTGATTTATGTGTTACTATGCAAGTCTTTATGGTTATTAAGCATTATTAACCTCAGGTTTGACCTTCCCTTACCTTCTTTAATTTGTCTTTTGACCAGAGGGCCATTTAAGCTGACAGCACCCTGCAATCGGTGCTATCCGATCTACAGCGTTTGCGTTTGTTCCTGAGAGACCCGTAACCGGTTTATCTGTTCCTGTGACCTGGCCTGTCCTGACCTTGTTTGATCTCTGCCTGCACCGACCCCCGGCTTGCCTATGACCACTCTTCTGCCTGATCCTTGTGTACCTTTGCTGCCAGCCTGTTGACAACCCTGCCTGTACCCGACCACCTGCCTGCTCCTTCTGTACCGCACCGGCAGCCTGTTCACGACCCGGCCTGTACCACTACGATTCAGTGTGAATGAGTGCTCCAGTGGACCTTCTACTACCACCGATGACCCAGTCCGACCCTCATGCCAACCTGCACTCCCGAGCCACCTGTCTGCTCTACCAGGGGCTTCCGAAATCAGGATAGTAAGAGAGGTCATAAGTCAGACTCTACCATCAGGTACGTGACAGAACACAGTGGTGATTGTCACATTATCCTTCTATCAAGGCTGGTGGGATCAATTCTCTCATGCAAGACTCGCATTGATTTTTATATATGGACTTATGAACTTTATTGATTGTAGCACCGCACCTTTTATCTGGATTGGAAATTTTAAATCTAGGTTTAGAATCTATGCCAGAAGACTGCCGTTTAATTGCCAAAATCAGGGTCTAGAGGAAGATTTCTCAATGAGTGCATAAATCAAAGTAACGGGAGCATGGTCAGACCAGGTTATGTTGCCAATATAGGTGTCCCATACTGCCTGGAGTTGACCATTAGGGATCAAGAAATAATCTATTCTGGAGTACATTTTATGTTGAGCCCTGTGTATGGATTGCGCCATTCATTTTCTAGCACTAGGTGGAACAGAGTAGGTGCCAGGGGAAGTATCAGCTGATGAGATTAAGGGGACATTGAAATCCCCCCCAGGAGTAATTGACCCTCCCTGAACTCTAAAAGCGCATCCAAGGTGTGCTTGATAAAAATGTCCTGGTGAGCATTTGCTGCATAAATAGTTGCTAATGTGATAATTGCTAATGTAATTCCCGATGTGCTTGCAAATCCTGATAGGCAGCCCACAGATTCTGAAGTGCCCGTACTTCCCCCATTCACTGGCAAATCCAGAATTCAAGTGGAAACAGCAGATTTAACTCCCCCACCACCCCCTTTTTTTTTTTAGTGGTTTTTCAGGGAAGATCTGTACAGATCTATTGTGGACCAAAGCAAATTGTATGCTAATCAATTTATCACCGCAAACCCAAATTTGACCCTTGCCAGACAATTTGCATGGAAACCTATCACGGTTCCTGAATTTAAGAACCTTCCGGGCCTATCCCTCAACATTACTAAAAAGAATGAGTTGCGGTTATATTGGTCCACTGTGTGTATGTCAGAAGAGTGAAGCGCTAACACTTGAATACCGTATAATAAAAATTATTTGTATATTATGCATAAATTCTAAAACGCAGGTATAATCCAGGAATGAACTCTCTATAAGATCACATGCATATACAGGTAAAAGTCATCTACACATCACATGCATATATAGGGGTAAAAATAAATATTGTTAAGTAGTATCTTGTTATGCGTCTCAAGGCTGGAATTGCATAATGGCATAAATATAGATAACAGTGATGCTTTGTGATGTGTTGCTATGCGTCTCAGTGCTGGACTAGCACACACCACATCGGTAAAAAACAAGCTGTTTGAACATCTAATCATGCACATATTAAGAAAAGGAAAGAGCAGATAAATTACACATTTACCGGCTCTTTCCTCCGCTCTCCATCCTGACAGATAGAGGACAGGGGGACTGGAGGAGGATACAGGGACAGTCAAGGGGGATGATCAGTGCAGCGCTGGAGGGGGATTTACAATCACTGATCTCCCGGCTCCCTGTATATATTTCATTGTAGCAGCTGAAAGCCGCGGGAGGAGAAGCGGCTGTCAGTTGCTTTAATGAAATGTATACAGGGAGTTGGGAGAACAGTGATTGTAAATCCCCCTCCAGCGCTGCACTGATCATCCCCTGCTTGCCCAAGTATCAGATGAGGCATCGGAGCATTTTGCCCGAGTACAAGTACTCGGGCAAATGCTCAGTATCGGCCCCGATACTAGTATCGGCATCGGGACAACCCTAGTAATAAGTATCAGTTTCCCATAGCTAAATGTAAGCAACCTTAGTCGTAAGCCAGCTAAAGACTCAGACACACACTCCTAATAATAGGCACACAGACTAAGACACATACAATAATATGTAAATAACATATGCAAGGACTGAACGGACTACAAGAAAATGGCCGCCGTTCGTCCTTAGCATAGCAAGAGAATCACTGACAAAATGGCGGATGCATTCGTAGGGATATAAATAGGACACCTCCACACATCTCTTGCTATTCCCTTTGAAGAACTCACGAGGCACGTGACGTAACGCGTAGGGCGGCAGGAGAGGTGTACTTTGATGTTACTGGAACGAGCTCGCAGCTCGTGGAGTTTTACATGCGACTTGATTTTAAAAAGTGAGTGTACCTGTGTTTTTATACTGAATAAACTCTTGTTTAAACGTTACTTGCACCAAGAGGAGTTTTGCTTGTTATCCTTGCATACCCCTCTGGGACGACCCCAGGAAATTAGCTGAGGATATGGAGCTTATATGAATAGGAAGGGAAGCAAGAGGAAGGAACAGGAGATCGAGGACCCCTAGTGGTGAAATTGGTCCCCTTCCACACAAAGATACCTTTATGTGCTTTGGTCTAGCACACCTCAGGTGAGAGGCTTGAGCACCTAGAAGTGATATCACAAAAGTCACCAAATTATATACCCAGCTATCATCACCTAAGCACGTGTGAAGAAAAGGCACAAGCTAGCTATAAAAGGAGAAAGCAGCAATTTAAAGGACTATAGGATGTAACCTTTCAGAATAACCCACACAAGAGTTGCACCCCTTCCCCATTATCGGACTTGTTACGCCTTATATGTGCATGATTAGATGTTCAAACAGCTTGTTTTTTACCGATGTGGTGTGTGCTAGTCCTGCCCTGAGACGCATAGCAACACATCACAAAGCATCACTGTTTCTTATCTATATTTATGCCATTATGCGATTCCAGCCTTGAGACTATAAGAAACTACACAATATTTATTTTTACCCCTATATATGCATGTGATGTGTAGATGACTTTTACCTGTATATGCATGTGATCTTATAGAGAGTTTATTCCTGGATTATACCTGCGTTTTAGAATTTATGCATAATATACAAATAATGCAAATTATGCGATTCCAGCTTTGAGACGCATAACAAGAAACTACTTAACAATATTTATTTTTACCCCCATATATGCATGTGATGTGTAGATGACTTTTACCTGTATATGCATGTGATCTTATAGAGAGTATATTCCTGGATTATACCTGCGTTTTAGAATTTATGCATAATATACAAATAATTTTTATTATATGGTATTCAAGTGTTAGCGCTTCACTCTTCTGACATACACATAGCGTTTTTCTTGATGTTGTGGATATACATCTCCTGTGTGAGCAGCTGACACGCATTAGCCATTAGACACACACAGAGTAACAGTGGGAGCGCAGGAGTATAGCTTCAATACACGTTTATATTGGTCCACTGACCCAATTAATCATATGCCCGTGTTCTCTGCTGCCATGGCCAGGGCTAGATATGAGCAACTATATTGCAGTTTATGCACTTCAACAACAATGAACTCTGTCATCCTCGGGGGTCCTGGATATAATCGGCTCCACAAAATTTGACCTCTCGTAAACCATTTCAACCAAAAATTTGCAGTCTTATGTATACCTCAACAAAATGTCTGCATAGAGGAGTCCCTGATTAAGTTTTCTGGCCTCCTTGTTTTCAAACAGTTTCGCCCCAGCAAGCGTGCCAGATATGGGGTCATAATGTATAAGCTCTGTGACAGGGCAACAGGCTATACATGTTTCCTTGTTTCCTTGTTTAGGAGGGAAGAAAAAGCAGCGTGGAGCCCTCCCAACTGCCCAGACTACATAGGGAGTAGTGGCAAGATTGTTTAGTACTCTGTCATCCTTATTCGGAAAAGGGTACCATTTATACGTGGACAATGTTTATACAAGCGTGCCACTTTAGACACCTCTTTTAACTTGGAATTGATGCGACACCGTGCTATCTAATCGCTGGGGCTTCACCCAACAGCTTGTAAATTCCCCACTTAGATAGGGGGAGAGAGCCTGCTTGAGGTATAATCAATTGCTTGCAGTGAGATGGAAGGACAACCAAAATGTTTTCGTTCTGTCTTCCATTCATGCAGATACGGCAGTCCAAATTACAACGGTGACTGGTGTTATTGTGGAGCCCCTCTGTGTCCACAACTACAACCTTAGCTGCTTCCGGGCCGCCCATTGCACATATACTGTGGCAGGGAGGCCCGGCTGCACAAAAACATACCTGTACGTTGTTTTGTCTTCCATCTTCATATTTTTATTGGATATGTTTTATAGCAGAAAGTAAAAAAATATTTTTTTTTTCAAAATTGTTGCTCTTTTATTGTTTATAGTGCATTAAAAAAAAAAAAAATTCAGGGGGTGAAGTGGTTAAAATGGGAGGGGAGGGGTGGACTTCAACAACCAGATGATGGGGCTGTACTTAATTGTCCGTAAGGCCAGATGCTGGTACAAAAAAAGGGTCTGTATATTTATTCCAATTGGCAAAGCGTATGAACTATACAAAGCATCAGGAAGTGGATCCTTCCTAAAATTCCAGGAAGAGATCACAGTCCTTTTGTATTCAGTAGGTGCTGTGGCCAAATTTCCCAATCCAGATGCAGTGAGGCAGCTGCATGAGAGGTATTTTCTGAATGCCCTCCCTGGTACCCCTACCAAAAGAGCACCCAAAAAAAGATGCAGCGTCTGTAGCAAGTGTGGATTTAGGCGTGACACCTGCTATTTTTGTCTCTCCTGTCCTGGCAAACCTTGTCTCTGCATCGGGGACTGTTTCCATTGCTACCACACACTAGTGAATTATTAGTATAGGGTACAGCACGGCACAGTCTAGAGCAGTGTTTCTCAACCCTGTCCTCAAGTACCTCCAACAGGCCATGATTTGGGAATTTCTATTAGATAAAATAGCTGTCCAAAATTCCAAGCCATTGACACCAATTTAAAAGCACCAGTGCAAGATAAAGGAGAACCTACAAACATTGCATGTTTGGGGTACTTGAAGACAGGGTTGAGAACTACTGGTCTAGGGCACATATTCACACAGGGTCTCGAAAGAGGTTAGATGGCTATTGCATTTTGAGTCCCTATCCAGGAACATTTACAGTTACAAAAAAATAAAATAAATACCAAAATAGTTGTTTTATTGTTAACCATTGTTTGCTTTGCAGGTATGCCATTCTACTGTTTTACTGTACTGTTACTGGGATTTATTAACCATTTTTTGCTTTGCCACTCAGCTGCAGCACTGATTTGTTTATTTTGACAGCAACAGCAAATTTGCTCTCACGATACACAAATCAGTGACCCCATCGCTGTTGTTACGTACCTGTGGTGTGAGCCTGACGGTAGGGAGAGGCCTCTCATACAACTCAGGCTCGTGGGCTGCTGGGAGCGATACAGCTGCCATGGGAGCACGGCGAAGCCCGTAGTCAGTCCAGGAACAGCGGAGCTGGGTACTGTAGCAGACAGGCTTGACAGCAGAGCAGGATGCTGGAGCAGACTGGCTGGACAGCAGAGCAGGATGCTGGAGCAGACTGGCTGGACAGCAGAGCAGGATGCTGGAGCAGACTGGCTGGACAGCAGAGCAAGGTCAAACAGGCCGGGTCGGCAGCATTCAGGCAGATCAGCAGGCAAAAAGGAAGGTCAAAAGGCAACCCGGGGTCAGGGCAGGCAGCAATCAGACACTGGTGAAGAGCAAGCCAGGTCAAGGTCACAGATGGCAGGATAGCAGGTATTCAGGAATCACAGAAGCTGCAGACCAAAACAGCAATGTGTCAGTGCAGCAGTTCAGTTTAAATAGCCTGTCTGGCGCCAGTGTTAGTGGCAGGCGCGCGCATTGATGCACGAGTGCGCATGCAACGTGACGATATGATTATACTGCGGGCTGACAGCTGTAGGAGCTGATTTCACCACGGCAGTTAAAAAAAAAAAAAAAAAAAATTTATTACACACACACACACACACACACAGGGGCTTGAGGGTGGATCGCCTATGCTTTGGCATTTTTTTTCTTCACTTTTCTTGGCAGAGATTTCTTCATCCACATCGATCTCTGATTGACTCTTCCCATTTACATCAACTGAATGAACCGATCTCGGAAGCCGAAGTTAAACAAGCAATAAAATATTTGTATAAAAATAGAAAACCTAAAAAATTGCAAATGTTTTCAGCAGCGCAATTATAAATAATGATCACAAATATTATAACAAAGTGCATGTGCTAACAGTCCACATGAGACAAAGAGCAACTGTCCATAAAGTGCTGTGAAGCAAAACTTAAAACAAGGAACTCCTCCACCAGTGCCACCACGTGAGAGCATTAAACACACTGAGGCTCACCAGATGTCCCGAGGTCAATCGGCATGTCTTAAAACAGACGGCAATCTCCAACAGAGTGTTCCACAAAAATCACCTGCTTCCTAAGTCATCGCGTAGCTACGCCACTGACGCGTTTCGTCACTTCTGGCTTGGTCACAAGGGGCGTGGTCACGCAACGACTCACACCAAGCGGATTGGATGTGAAGGGACGCTGCAGATGAGAACGAGCGGTGATCACGAATGGGTAACGAGACCGCTCGTTTATGTTACATGAATGACCGTTTTGAAGTTCTGACATGTAAGAGCATTTTAACATTAAAACTGTTCTTTTAAACTAAATACTACACTATGAGAGGTCTTTTCTCCTTTTTTCCCATACGAGCCATTATGGTGGAAAGATTAGACGGAGGAAGCAGGTGATTTTGTGGAACACTCTGTTGGGGGAGATTGCTGTCTGTTTTAAGACATGCCGTTTGACCTCGGGACATCTGGTGAGCCTCAGTGTGTTTATTGCTCTCACGTGGTGGCACTGGTGGTTCCTTGTTTTAAGTTTTGCTTCACAGCACTTTATGGACAGTTGCTCTTTGTCTCAGATGGACTGTTAGCACATGCACTTTAGGTTATAATATTTGTGATCATTATTTATACACGGTGTGCAGAATTATTAGGCAAATGAGTATTTTGACCACATCATCCTCTTTATGCATGTTGTCTTACTCCAAGCTGTATAGGCTCGAAAGCCTACTACCAATTAAGCATATTAGGTGATGTGCATCTCAGTAATGAGAAGGGGTGTGGTTTAATGACATCAACACCCTATATCAGGTGTGCATAATTATTAGGCAACTTCCTTTCCTTTGGCAAAATGGGTCAAAAGAAGGACTTGACAGGCTCCGAAAAGTCAAAAATAGTGAGATATCTTGCAGAGGGATGCAGCACTCTTAAAATTGCCAAGCTTCTGAAGCGTGATCATCGAACAATCAAGCGTTTCATTCAAAATAGCCAACAGGGTCGCAAGAAGCGTGTGGAAAAACCAAGGACGCTGGGACAACCGATAAAACTTACTTTGCGAACTAACAAGCTACT
>BLSH010374439.1:124303-142936 GCA_018402905.1 Glandirana rugosa | reverse complement strand
AAAACTATATCCCTACATTCGCACCCCCGCTACCAGAGACACCACCGAAACATTTTAAGTCTGCACCTTGGTAGACCTGGCCCACGAAACAATTCCCCATTTATATATTTCGTTTTGTGTTGCGAGATGTTTTACTCACTTTATTTGTAAAGTTTAATACAGCGACGAAATCACTTTTTACATATATTTTTATCTTTTGGATTTTTCAACGTTTACAAAAGTCGTCACGTTAATGTCCCTCACGTCTTAATAATCCGTTCAACATAAAAACTCCTTATTAAAATAATAACTTGTTGTTGGTACAAGAGTTACTAAGGTTTTTGAGTAATTATAGTTTTTTGATATTAATGAGTTTTTGGAATCATTGAGAACATGGTTGTTGTTCAATAATAAAATTATTCCTCAAAAATACAACTTGCCTAATAATTCTGCACTCCCTGTAATTGCACTGCTGAAAACATTTGCAACTTTTTAGGTTTTCTATTTTTATATACATTTTTCACTAAAGCAGCGACATAATTTGAAATGTTTATTTCACTCATTTTGTAGAGCGTTGTGTTTTGCTTTATATATTTACCCCTTAACAAAGCACCCGGTCCAGATGGTTCCACGTCTGAATTTTACAAAGCCACCACAGAGACCATCGCCCCCACGCTTACATCCCTATATCAAAAAATCCTCGAGGGTGGCCCCTATCTTCCCTCAGGATTCCAAGCCCATATTAAAATAATCCCCAAAAAAAGGGAAAGACCCGACTGACCCAGGTTCCTATCGCCCCATATCGCTCCTAAATCTAGATACAAAAATTCTCTCCGAAATCATGGCCAAAAGGTTAGCGTTAATTATGCCATCCTTACTACACCCCACTCAAGTCGGATTTACAATAGGTCGATCAGCATCCTCCAACATCCGCAAAGTCCTCGCAGTTCTAGAACATGCCAGAACCAACTCTGACAGTGACAACGCCATTATTTCCTTAGATGCCGAAAAGGCTTTCGATAACTCAGTTTTCGCTGGTTGAGTTTGGTCCTTCACAAATTTGGTTTCACAGGCCCCTTCCTACAACTTATTAAAGCCATGTACACTGCCCCATATGCAAATGTTATTGCAGCAGGACTAATATCCAGCAAAATCCCCCTCCATAAGGAACGCACCAAGGCTGCCCCCTATCACCCCTATTATTCAATCTAGCCATTGAACCCCTTTCAAGGCTCATCATAACCCACCCAAACCTTCATGGGATCAAAATCGGGGAAAAAAAAAAAAAAAATCAGTTCAGCCCTTTCTGTGGACGACATCTTAATGTTCCCATCCAACCCCCAATCCGACATTCCACAAATCCAAGAGATCTTTACCAATTTCAGATCCTGTTCAGGACTCAAAATACACAATCTCCTAGTCAGAGACACAAATATTGCATGCAGATTAGTGGGGAACAAGCTAGAACTCCCTCCAGCCATCACAACACCTACCCATCACAGGACACCCCAAAAATCCACTGAAGGAGCAGTCCGGAATCCTCTCAACCTGGTCCTCTCAAGGCCTAAAGACTCTTGCCCAATTGTTCAACCCCATCTCAGGCAAAGCACTACCCTACTCGGTCTTGCAAACATCCTATAACCTACCCAATAGCCATCATATCTATTTTCAACAAGCTATAAGCTTAGTGGCAGCCTCCACCGGGTAAGACTAAAACGTTTCAAAACCTCTTTCCTGGACACCTTAATAGAGAAAGATCAACTGAAAACTTCGGACATTTACAAACAGCCTCACCTCCAGAAAACACAAGCTCGGAACATCACCTCCTTATGGACAAAAGAATTCCCCTCTGCAATGTAATCCGACCTTGCTCTTCAGGGCTAAAACACCATATGAGCCTTTGTTAAAAATTATTTCTGGAGAGAGCAACAGCTCAAAATCTTACACCGGGCTTATATGCTCTTTTCAACATCTCCGACATCTACTTCGCCCTGGGAACTTCGCTAACCTCATCTTGGGCTACAAAACTTCTAAAGACCCACTCCCATTTTTTTTGGTTATATGGACGACCCCTTACCAACCTCATCAAATGAGAATAAAACTGCTCTCAACAAAACAGACCCTGGCTTTCATCCTGTTTCGTGGTGGCAAGGAGAGCCATCCTTAACCACTTCAGCCCCAGAAGGATTTCCCACTTTAGGACCAGAGCACTTTTTTGCGATTCGGCACTGTGTCCCTTTAACTGACAATTGCACGGTCATGCGACGTTGTACCCAAACGATATTTGCATCCTTTTTTCCCCACAAATGGAGCTTTCATTTGGTGGTATTTGATCACTTCTGCGTCATTTCTGTTTGCCGCTATACAAATACAAATAAAAAAAAAACATTTTTTTCCAATCGGTTTTGGCCGATTTATATTCTTCCTCATTTTTTTGTAAAAAAAAAAAAATAAATAATCGCAATCGCCATTTATTGATTGGTTTGCGCAAAAGTTGCCGCGTTTACGGACGAGGAGAATTCATTTCTGGGGTTTTTATTTATTTATTTACTAGTAATGACAGCGATCTGTGATTTTTAGTGGTACTGCGATATTGCAGATGACATGTCGGCGAATTTTGACACTTTTTTGGGACCAATGGCATTTATAAAGCGATCAGTGCTATGAAAATGCACTGATTACTGTGTAAATGCCATTGGCAGTGAAGGGGTTAACCTACAGGGAGCGCTCTAAGGGTTAACTGTGTTCCCTGGGCGTGTTCTAACTGTGTGTGGGCTGCCCTGGCTGGGGGAAGGGGATGATCACGGCTTCCATATTGAGGAAGCCTATGATTAGCGCCCTTCCCCCTCTAACAGAACGGAGAGTCGTATTTACTTACACGGACTCCGTTCTTTCAGTATGGGGGAGCCATCACGGGTAGCCGGCGGCGATAGAGTCCGCCCTACCTGCTCCCTGCCCCCCCCACCGGACACAGTGAGCGCGCCTCCAGCGGCGCGCGCTCACAATGCTAGTTATCGCGGCCGCCGTCCTGTGACGCCGTTTCGCAATAACGAGCCACCTTGCCGCCGTCACGCTGCGGCGGACGGTCGGCAAGTGGTTAAACAATAGACCTCAAACTCCCCACCCATCCTCTCCATGGTCAAAACAGAACTGTTAGACCTCTTCCGCAATGAAAACTTGGACTTGGCTCTCAATGGAGGCAACCATCATTGATTCCACAAAAAGTGGGACTCCTTTACTAACAAAATAATCTATTTTCCAGACCTCTCTCTCCTCTATGCAGGACCTCCTGACAATTGATGAGACTGTACCCCTCTTCCCCCCAGTTTGTCCCCTTCCAAACAAAGTATCTTTCCACTACTGTTAATAGCTAATACTACGTGACGTCAGATAAACTATACTTGTCCCCGTGCTTGAGACCCTCGCTACCTCCTTTCGAGTTCAAGCTTTTCATACTTCAGAAGGACCCCCCCCCTCAACTAATATCTAATCAAAACTACCCCATCCTCTCTCCATACTGCAATATCCTTTGGCACACATTAAATGAAACCCATGAACCTACTGCAACTTGTTACCATTTATTTTTTTCCTTTTTTCTCCTTTTTGGTGTGTCATCCTATTTATAATGAACAAAAACTACTCACCCAACCTGACCCTCCTAATCTAGGTGATATAGTATATATTGCTTTAAGCTAACTTTGTCATTGTCTAAATTCTCCAACATGGTTCAACACCCCCCCCCCCCTTACTAATCTTCACATTATGTTCTGACCTGATATTGTATTTTGTTCATGCCATGCAATATTGATGCCGATTTTACCAGTTAAATCTGTTATAACAAAACCCAATAAAATTTGTTTAAAAAAAAAAAAAAAAAAAGTTCAAGTAAACAAAGTGTCAGAAAAGGCTTGGTCTTCAAGAGATTAGAAGAGTGGATGACTTTCCGAAAAAGGGGGGGGGGGGGGGGGGGGGGGTGCCATCTTAACATTTCAGGGCCTCCGAAAGTGTGATAGGTAGTGAGTCAGTGAAATGAGCAATTTACACCCTTTCAAATCCTGAAGGCGAGGATTGTTTTTTGGCACCTGTATGCGGCTAGGCTCCCAAAAAGTCTCAAATGTGGCATCACCGTACCCAGGAGGGGCAGCAGAATGTATTTTGGGGCATAATTCTACATATACCCATGGCATGTGTGTGCAATCATTTCAGTTACAACTTTGTGTAAAAATGTTTTTTTTTGTCATTTTTTAATCACTTGTGACAAAAAAATTAAATATTCAGTGGGCTCAACGTGCCTCTCAGCAAATTCCTTGGGGTGTCCAATTTCCAAAAAGCGGTAATTTGGAGGGGGGAGGGGTTGTACTGCCCTGCCATTTTAGCACCTCAAGAAATTAGATGTACAGTCAAACTAAAAGCTGCGTAAATTCCAGAAAATATACCATAGTTTGTAGACACCAACTTTTGCGTAAACCAATAAATATACGCTTATTGATATTTTTTTTACCAAAGACATGTAGCTGAATACATTTTCGCCTAAATGTATGACAAAAAAAAGGGATTTTATTAAGAACATACCGTAAAATCCTTTTCTCTGAGTTCATTGACAGAAGTAGCCCTTCATTGACAAGTGGGTTTATGCACACCCTACTAGGAGTAGACTAAGCAAATAGAAAAAAAGCAAGCTGATCCCTCCCAGGGGGCCGTCCTCACTCCAGCATATAACCCCCCTCCTCTGCATAGCATATCAGTTCGTAACAAGCCGTACAAACCCAACACAGAGGGGTGGGTGCTGCATCTGTCAGTGAACTCAGAGAAAAGGATTTTACGGTAAGTTTTAATAAAATCCCTTTTTCTCTTATGTTCACTGACAGACGCAGCCCTTCATTAGACAAGTGGGGATGTCCCAAAGCTGTGTCAGTCAAGAGGGGTGGGTAAACAACTACTGTACCCAACAGAGTCCTCTCAGGAGGCGCCAGCCACACCTACACCGCTGCCTGCAAAACTTTGCAGCCAAAGGCAGCATCCACGGATGCTGAAACATCCACTTTGTAAAACTTAGTAAACGTGTGCACTGAGGCCCAAGTAGCCGCCTTGCACACCTGTGACACTGGAGCCTGGTGTCTGAAAACCAAGGAAGTGCTAACTGCCCTGGTGGAATGAGCCGTGACTGGAAAAGGGGGTACATTGCCCCGAACAGTATACGCATGAGTCACGGTCTGTCTGATCCAATGGGAAACAGTAGCCGACGAGGCCGCCAACCCTTTGCACGGTCCTTCCGTCAGCACAAGCAATGCATCAGACTTCCGAAAAGAAGCTGTAGCCGCCAAATACACCCATAAAGCCCTCACGACATCCAAAGAATATAACTCAAATTCCTTGGGATGCGACGGGTGCGGACATAATGAAGGAAGAACAATATCCTCATTAATGTGAAAAGAGGAGACCACCTTCGGTAGAAACCAAGGGGAAGGTCGCAAGACCGCCTTGTCCTTATAAAGGGCCAAGTAAGGAGACTTACAGGGCAACACTGCCAACTCAGACACATGCCTAGCGGATGTAATGGCCACCAAGAAAGCCACTTTTTGCGACAGTAATTGTAGGGGAATATCCCCGATTTTCACAAATGGCAGTTTCTGCAGTACAGAAAGTACCAAATTCATATCCCACGGCGCTAAAGGCGACCGTATCTGAGGAGCCACATGGTGTACACCCTATACAAATGTACGTAGCAACGAATGTGATGCCAAAGGCCGTTGAAAGAATTGCCAGAGCCGAAATCTGACCCTTGAGTACTCAATGCCAACTTGTTATCCAGGCCCTGCTGCAAAAAAGCCAGCACCCGGGACACAACGCAAGAGCGGGGATTCCAACCACCCGCCTCACACCAGGCAATATAGGCCTTCCCGGTGCGATGATAAATACTGCGCGAAGTATACTTGCGCGCCGCCTTAAGAATAGTAGGGATCGCGGAGTCAGAGAAACCCCTATCCATCAACACCTGGGACTCAATAGCCAAGCGGGTAAAGCAGGGTGCAGGACGGGTCCCTGCGATAGCAGATCTTCTCGTAGCGGCAGACGCCAGGGAACATCTGTCAACATCCGCACCACGTCGGGGTACCAAGGGTGCCAAGACCAATCCGGAGCTACCAGGATTGTCGGGATCCCCTCCGCTTCTATCCTGCGCAGTAGTCGCGGTAGAAGCTTAATGGGAGGGAAGGCGTACCGGCCCCAAGGCGCAACAAACGCGTCCGTGGCGGCTGCCAACGGGTCCCTTGTTCTGCACATGAAGGTCTGCACTTTGTGATTGAACCTGGAAGCCATGGAGGTCCACGTCTGGCGTGGCCCATTTGTGGCAAATCTGGTGGAACACCTCTGGATGTAGGGACCATTCCCCCTGATCCAGCGTCTGGCGACTGAGAAAATCCGCCTGCCAATTTTCTATGCCCGGAATGTAAATGGCGGAGACTGCCGACACATGAAGTTCTGCCCACCTCAGAATGTGGGCCGCTTCCGCAGCCGAGCTCCTCGTTCCGCCCTGGTGGTTCACGTACGCCACAGCCGTGGCGTTGTCCGACTGAACCCGAACCAGGAGGTCGTGCATCCTTACCGTCCAGTGGGAGAGGCAGAGCCTGATCGCCTTCAACTCCAGCACATTTATCGGAAGGCGGGATTCCTGCGCCGACCAACGGCCCTGAGCAGACAGCTGCCCCAGGACCCCCCCAGCCCGATAAGTTGGCGTCAGTCGTGACTATCGACCAATTCAGGGGGAGGAAAGACTTCTCCAACGTTAGAGCCAGGGCCCGAAGCCACCAGGTCAGCGATCCTCTGGTCTGATGATCCAATCTGATCAGCTGGTCCAGGGACAGCGGAGACTTGTCCCACCGTGACAGAATCGCTCGCTGTAGGAGCCGAGTGTGACTCTGGGTGTAAGGTATTGCCTCGAAGGCTGAGACCATTAGCCCCAACACCCGCATGCAGAACCCTAAGGAGGACCACTGGCGTGACAGCAGGGCTCGCACCACTGCTTGCAGGGTTAGTAACTTGGCCGGAGGCAAGAACACCTTCGCCTGCTCTGTGTCCAGAATCGGTCCCAGATATTCCAGTCGACAGGACGGGGTCAACATCGACTTCTGCAGGTTGATCAGCCAGCCGAAGTCTTTCAACGAGGCCATGGTGATAGCCACATTCTCCTCCAGGGCCGAAGCAGACTCCGCTCGCAGGAGTAAGTCGAAGTATGCCACTACCGCAATGCTTCTTTGCCTCGATAGCGCCAGCACCGGAGCCACCAGCTTGGTGAACACCCAAGGAGCCGAGGCCAGACCGAAGGGAAGTGCCACAAATTGGTAATGTAGGCCCCCCACCACAAAGCGCAGAAAACGCTGGTGCCGGGGACAAATGTGAACATGGAGATACGCGTCCCTGATATCCAGCGACGCCATGAAGTCCCCTTGGTGCAAGGCGGCCACGACCGATCGGACAGATTCCATCCTGAGCTTTCGCGCCTTCACGAAGTGGTTTAGCGCTTTTAGGTCCAGGACTGGCCGGACCCCACCCTTTTTGGGCACCACAAAGAGGTTTGAATAGAAGCCGCGGAGCCTTTCCAGTGGAGGTACAGGCACAATCAGAGCACATAGGAGAGCCTCTCGACGCCCCTGAGGGAGTCTCAAGTTCGATGGGAAGAACCTGTCTGGGGGTAGAGTGCTGAACTCTATCCTGTATCTGGGAGGACACCACTTCCTGCACCCACCGGTCAGAAATGTGGGCAGTCCACCTGTCTGCGAACCCCAGAAGTCGGCCCCCCACCCGAGAATCAGGTTGGGGCAACCCATCATGCGGAGGAGGACTTATCCTGCGTCTTTTCGCTCTTGCGCTGCCAGGGCCGTTTACCGAACCCCGAGGCAGACTTGCCGGGTCTTGAGCCCTTGCCTGCTGCACCGGGCGCACGAAAAAAAACCTCTTCTGACCCGAAAAAGCAGGACCATGCTTACGGCGCAACTCCCGCCGCCTGGGCTCTGGGAGAAAAGTACTCTTCCCCCCCAGTGAAATCTTTAATGATTTCATCCAACTGTGCCCCAAAGAGCCGACCGCCCTGAAAGGGAAGATCCGTGAGGCCCTTTTTAGACGCATGGTCACCCGACCAACAGCATAACCACAGCACCCGTCTGATAATGACTGCAAAAACAGGCATCTTAGGCAGCATGGGAAGCAGCAGCTGCGTCACACAGGGACCGGAGACCCTGTATCAGATGGTCCGCTCACTGTGACGCCTCAAGTGAGCACCCACAGCTCAACTCATTGTGCAACTAAGTCGCACACTCGGTAAGGGATTGCGCCACCATGGCTGACGCCTGAGCTGGTTTCATGGCCGACCCCATTATCAAGAACAGTGCCTTGGATACCGCCTCCGTCCGCCTATCGGCCGGATCCTTAAAAGAGGGAGACCCCTCCAAGGGGATGGTTGTTGCCTTATTCAGGCGAACCACCGGAGGGGCCACTGCGGGGGATTCCCACTTCTGCACAAAACTATCCTCAAAGGGATAGTGTACAGCGAAAAGTTTGGGCAAGGAAAAGGAATTCTGCGGACGCTGCCATTCCTTATAGAATAGCTGGTCAAAGAATTGATCATAGGGATAAGCCCTAGGGGACCGAGGTGGCTTAAAAGACCCACAAACGTAGGCAGTCTCCTGCGACTCCCGGCTTGGTCCAGTCGCAAGGACGCACGGATATTGGCGATCAGGGAGGCCACCAGCGCCCTCTCGCACGCTACCGAGGCCCCCTGGTCTTCCTCGCCATCTGAGGGCTCCAGTTCACCATCTGAGAGCTCCACGGGGTCCCCTTGACCACTGAGGCCCCTTCCAGTTCAGAATCCTCCCATGAGGAAGGAGGGGGGGGGTGGACGCTTTTTAGTCACCCCCTTAGCACGGCACAGCACCTCCCAGGGAAAAAAAGATTCCCCCCATACGGACCTTAGCTGATCCAGGGGAACCAGGGCCCAGCGCAGGTTGTGCTTCAACCGACTCCTCCTGGGAAGAACCCGCAGGTTCAGCGGCCATTGCGCCACCGGAACACTGACAGGCCAAAAAGACCCTGACACCCCCACAATGCAGCCCCACCACCACTGCCCCACAGAGCAACCGGGAGACACCCAGGAGGACTGCACCCACCGCTACCAGCACCCCAGGGAGAGCCCAGCTATACTTGCTGTGTATGATTGCCCTTCAATCGCTGCGTCCCAGTAGGAGTGCTTTGCCACCAGTCATTAGCCTGCGCCGCCCTGTGCCTTCCACGCTGTCCCAGAGGGAAAGAGGAAGAAGCAGTGTCAGCCGCACGTTTTCATCCACAGGCACATCAAACATGGCCGCCCAGCGGTCACAAGAGGCCAAAGCATGTTACACAGGCCGTGACTACAGCAAAATGGCCGCCGGTTTACCACTAGAGGCCAAAATGGCGGCGATCCGCCGCAAAATGGCGGCTAATCGCCGCATGGCAGCTTTTTGAGTGCGGGGTGCGGTGCTGGGGAAAGGGGGGGGGGAGGGGGTGTAGGAGGGGGCGACCCCGAACAAAACAACCAGGGTGACCTGTAGCCCTAGAAACCCTCTACCGGCAGGCCTAGTCCGCCAAAACGCCCAGCCCCCCCTCCGCACCCCTGGGGGGGGGGTCGGGAGAGGGGGTCACTCACCAATCCGACGGGCGTAGCGGGTAGCCACCCGGTTGCAGACCTTCCTCCCATCTGGTGGGGAGGGATGCTGCAGGCCAAGCGCCCCTGGACGCGAGCACAGCGCGGTCACTGGACGCAAGTGGGGGTCACCCACTGGCCTCCCACACGGAACGGGTACGATGCGGTGGACCCCGCCAAGGCTAAGGGTAGCTCGCATCGGTCGGACGTGCTGGGGAAATTTCAGGATTCGGGATATCCTCTATGCCCCAGCCGGCTACTTGATAGCAGCCTTCTATCAGATAGCTTGAAAAGCCCAAAGAAAAAATCTGTGGAACCGCAGGTCCCAGCCGGGAACCAGGTCTAACCCCTTGCACTAGGCATAATAAAACTGATAGGCTATACAGAGCAGGGGGGTTATATGCTGGAGTGAGGACGGTCCCCTGGGAGGGGTCAGCTTGCTTTTTTTCTATTTGCCTAGTCTACTCCTAGTAGGATGTGCATAAACCCACTTGTCAATGAAGGGCTGCGTCTGTCAGTGAACGTAAGAGAAACTGAGTTTATTGGATATTTTTTACAACAAAAAGTAGAAAATATCAAAATTTTCGGTCTTTTTTCATTTATATCGCAAATAAAATAAAAATCCCAGTGGTGATCAAATACCACCAAAAGAAAGCTCCATTTGTGGGGAGAAAAGGACGCAAATTTCGTTTGGGTACAGTGTTGCATGGCCGTGCAATTACCAGTTAAAGCAGCACAGTGCCAAATTGCAAAAGTGCTCTGGTAAGGAAGGAACTCGGGGAAAGGGATTTTACGGCAAGTAGAAAAAAAATCCAGTTTTCTCTTTCATTGACTGACACAGCAGCTCCATCTTGACCTTAGGGGCGTCCCAAAGCAGTGTCAAAACGAGGGGTGGGTAAACAGAAACAACAGAAACCTCCACCCAACAGACCCCCCTGTAGGAAACACCTCAGACAGCCGCTTGCAAAACTTTGCGGCCAAAGGCTGCATCCGAGGATGCAAAAACATCAACAAAAATTTGGAAAAAGTGTGCACAGGCGACTATGTAGCCGCCTTGCACACCTAGGAAACAGATGCTTTTTGCCGGAAAGCCCAAGAAGTGCTAATAGCTCTGGTAGAGTGAGCCGTGACCAAGTGGACATGATCGCCACCAGGAAAGCCACTTTTTGCGAGAGCAAAAGTAATGGGATTTCCCTGATATTTTCAAACGGCGACTTCTGAAGCACCAAGAGGACCAGATTACAGTCCCATGGCGCCAAAGGCGAACGTACCTGGGGAGAGACATGCTGAACCCCCTGGACAAAAAGTACGGATCAAGGAATACGTGGCCAATGGACGCTGAAAAGAGATCGCCAGAGCAGAGATCAGACCCTTGATCGTGCTCAACGCCAGTTTCTGATCGAGCCCACAATGCAGAAACGCCAGAACCCTCGAGACTGAAAAGGAATGGGGCTTCCACCCCCCCATCCTCGCACCAGGAGATGTAAGCCCTCCAGGTGCTGCGATGGCCTTACGTGCTTTGAGCATAGTAGGTATCATCGAAGTCGATACACCCCTGTCTCTCAGCACCTGGCTTTCAATAGCCAGGCCGTTAAAACCAGAGAGGGTAAAGCAGGAAGCAATATGGGCCCCCTGAGACAGTAGGTCCTCGCG
This sequence comes from Glandirana rugosa, assembly GCA_018402905.1. Lineage (NCBI taxonomy): Eukaryota > Metazoa > Chordata > Amphibia > Anura > Ranidae > Glandirana > Glandirana rugosa. The sequence continues at coordinate 131,631 of BLSH010374439.1, read as the reverse complement.
TAGCGGGAGTCGCCAAGGGGTATCCACTACCATCTGTACCACGTCAGCGTACCAAGGACGCCGCGGCCAGTCTGGAGCGATGAGGACGACTGGTATTCCCTCTGCCTATTTTCTGTGCAACAGACGCGGAAGAAGCTTGAGAGGGGGAAAGGCATACATGAGCCGATACCGAGCTCACAGTGCCACCAGAGCATCCGCCAAAGGAACTCTTGTCCTGCTCACTAAGGTCTGCACCTTCTGATTGATGCGAGACACTAGACGTCTGGTGTGCCCAATCACAGACAAAGCTGACAGAAGACATCCGGGTGTAAAGACCACTCTCCCTGATCCAGCACCTGCCGGCTGGAGGTAGTCTGCTTGCCAGTTTTCTACGCCCGGAATGTGAACAGCGGAGATCGCCGGCACGTGAAGTTCGTCCCACCGCAGAATGAGGGGCACTTCCTGGCCCTGGTCTGACGGAGTGTGCATGGTGATCGCCACACTGTCACTCAGGGCTGGAGCAGACTCCACTCACAAGAGGGATGTCGTCCAAGTACCCAACCACCGCGATGCCCCTTTGTCTCCACAGAGCCAGAACCAGGGCCAGTAGCTTGGTGAAGACCCGAGGTGCAGATGCTAGGCCGAATGGGAGGGCCACAAACTGGTAGTGATGCTACCCGACTGAGCACATATTGGGACAAGTAAGTACGCGTCCTTGGTGTCGAGGGACATTCGTACGTGCACGAAACAACTGAGGGCTTTGGAGGTCCAGGATCGGCTGGACCCCATCCTTTTCAGAACCACGAACAGATTGGAATAAAAGCCCTGAAATCTTTCCAAAACCAGGACGGGAATAACGACCCCCTGGTAAAGCAGGTCCTGCACCTCCCCAATTAAGGCCTGCAGCCGGCCCGGGGAGAGACGCAGATTGGAGGCAAAGAACCTGTCCGGAGGAAGGGAATAAAATTCTATTTTGTACCCTGACAAAATCAACTCGTGCGCCCAGGGGTCGGAAATGCGGGAAGTCCACTGGTCCGCAAACCCACGGAGAAGGATGGGTGGGGGCAACCCTTCATGCCGAGGAGGACTTGTCCTCGGGCTTGTCACGCTTGTGCTGCCAAGGCCGCTTAGGTCCACCCGTGGGAGCCTTGGTGGATTGGAAGCCCTTGCCCGTAGAGTGGGGTGTATGAAAAAGCCTCTTGTGGGCAGAAAAAGAGGGGCCCTGCCTGCGGCGGGGCTCCTTGCCCCTCTTGGTCTCCGGGAGAAAGGTGCTCTTCCCACCGGTGAGATCCTTGATAATCTCATCTAGGGTAGCTCCAAAGAGCTGCCCACCCTGGAAGGGTAAGTCCGCCAAGGCGATGCCCATTTTTTTCCAATAGACTGTCCTCAACAGAACCGTCTCGGAATAGGGAAAGAACTCTGAGGCCGTTCCCATTCCCTGTAAATAAACGTATCAAAATAAGGCAAATAAGGCAAGACCTTGGCTGCTCGGGCCGGCTTATGCGACCCAAAAGGAACTGTCACCTCCTGCGATGCACCAGCTGCATCTTCCAACTTCAGAGTATCGCGAACCGCTGTAATCAGGGTGCCCACCAGCGCCTTCTCGTGCACGGCAACCATCGCCGAGGATTCCTCTTCACTATCCGAGGAATCTGGGACCTCGCCATCAGACACCTCAAGGGGGGTCCCTGCCGTCACGGCAAAGCCCCCCTCAGGGTCAGAGTCCTCCGCAGAGGAAGGTTGGGGTAGGTGCCGCTTCTTAACCACCTTACGCCCACACGCCACCTCTACCCGGGAGACGAAGGACTGCAGGACCGCCGACAGTGAGTCAAGGGGGACCGCAGCCCCAGAGGCGCTGGCCACCCCCGCGGAAGGGTCTGGCGGAGAAGCACCCGCATCAGATGCCATCGCGTTGCCCACCCTGGCAAGACACCACCTGGGAAAGAGGCCTAGGTACCAGGGAGACCAGGGACACCCCCACCCAGAGAGTTGCACAGGCTAGGAGAGTAACCCCCAGGAGGACTCACCACCTGCCAGCCCAATAATCAGAAATGAAAGGGGGGGCTGTGCCTGAAGTTGCCTGCTGCTGCCTACCGCTGCCTTGTGCCTGTCCGCTCTTGCCGCTGTGCTGCTGTGTCCCTCCACGAGGAGACCGGCACCAGACTTAGCTCCCAGAAGTAGCCCCTCCACTACACACAGGAGGTTTAGGCTACAGGAAGATGGCCACTGATAACACAGCCCCAGGCTGTTCCAATAAGCAGCTGGACCACCGCAAAATAGCCACCGCGGCTACAGCAAAATGGCCACCGAGCACGAGGCGGGGGGAATACAGCAAGGCCCCAAACGCCCGGCAGGAGAGGGACCCCGGGGAAGCTGGGAGCGAGCAGCGACCAGCGCAACAGTAAGACCGGAGGAGGGTGGGGGGGGCATGCCCACCCGACCGACCACACCAGGGGGGTACCCGCCTGCTCCCCCTGTACCCCAGCAGGGGTGGAGGGTGTACTTACCCATCCAGTCAGAGCATTGCGGGTAGCCCCCCCCCCCCCAAGACAGATCCACCATACCGTCCAACCCGGTGGGGGGGGGGCTGTCGGCCATGGTAGCACTGTGACTCAGACCTCTGGCATCTGGTCATATGAGCTCCTGCGGGATATTCAACCCGCCGGCCGCCCCATCCGTCTAGGGGCCTGTCACGGCCAACCCAGCGCAGAGCTACGGTATGCACGCGTTCGCTGGCTGGGCTGGGGAGACTACCAGGATCTATATCATCCAGCCTGTCACCCAGCCCAGCATTTGATTGCAGTCTTCACGTGAGGGCAAAGTATTAGTAGAAACCAACAGAAAGAGGAACCACAGGTCCCAGCAGGGAACCAGGTCCTTACTCCTTGACTAGGCAGAAAAAAACGGAGCTATCTGTTACAGGGTGGAGGGTTGCTAGGAGTGAGGACTGCCCCTAGGTGGGGCTGTGTCTGTTTTTTTATATTTGTTGTTCTTGCCTACTCCTGAAGGTGGCGGTATAACCCCAAGGTCAAGGTGGAGCTGCTGTGTCCTTCAATGAACGAAAGAGAAAAAAAAACTTTTCACTGTACATGAGAGCCAGGAGAGCATTTCATTATCCCATGAAGAACTATTGTAGGACTACCAAGTAACTGCCAGAGGGGAGCCGGTTGGACTGATAAAAGGATATGAAAAAAAAAATAAAGTCAAGGTGAACTGTACTCCTGTGTATGCATGGTGCTTATTTTTGAAGATTAAACTTGATTGGCTTATGAGGGCTGTTTTTAATTGCACTGGTTTTCATTGCTTCGAAGATCAACCCCAGTGAATGTTAAGGCTTTCAAAAGACCTAGTTACAATTTAAAAAGTGATTGTAAAGCTATAAAAAAAAAAAAAAAAAAAAAAAAAAAAAAAACACACACACCACATGTTATCTGCTCTGTGTAATAGTTTTTCCCAGAGCAGCCACGATCCTCCTCTTCTCGGGTCCCCCCCCCCTCCAGAAGCAATCAAAGTGTACAAAACTGGCATATCTGCTCTAGATAAAGCGATATAGCCGGTCTAGCTCAACCAAATCACTTCATAAGCCTCATGCCAGACAAGGGTAGCAGGCAGTGGAGGTGGAATCCAGCATTTGGGTTTAAAAATCATGTCAACCAGACTTTTGCCAGCTGCCCAGGCTTCGGTGGACACACACACACTGATGATCCTAGAGATGTTTGCGAAAGTCAGAAGTTCTGTACAAGGTCAGTGGTGTGCATTTGGTGTGATTCGGTGTCAGTGTCAGTGTTTTTGCTTTTAATACAAATACCTGTCTGGCATGAGGCTTATGAAGTGAAAAAGGGGGAAAAAGTGGTATAAGCCCTGGTTCAGAGCAACACGATTTGGCATGCGATTTGACATGTCAAATCGCATGCCAAATCGGCAGAAATAGCCGGCAATGGCACCGTCCTAAATCGGTTTGAGGCCGCATTTGCGGCACTAAACGCATTTCAAAAAGTAGTTCTTGTACTACTTTTTGCGATTTACATAGGCATCTGTGCAGAAACCCACACAGATGCCTGTGAAATCGCAGCTGAAATCGGGACTGACATGCGGGAATGAAATGGTGAGAGTTCAGCTGAACTCGCACCATTTCATTCCTGCACTCAGTGTGAACCTAGGCTTAGACCCACTTTTTGTATAAAGGGGTAAAAGCAATCTGGTGACTTCTCTGAGGCGGAGGTGGCAATACAAAAATGCACTAAGTGCTATGATTGCTTTTGATGCACTGGACACTATTGATGTATATGCCACTTTATTAACTGCAATTAGCACAGTTATGCATATACGAGGGGTGTCTATAAAGTTCGGTGAATGGCATAAGAAAACAAAATAGAAGATGCAAATTACCTTTATTGGCCTTCAAAATAATTGCCATCCTTCAAAAACACAGTTTTGGCAAGGTTCATAAAGCATCTGGAAACTTTCAGCAAAAGCCTTTTTAGGAATCGATCGCAGAACCGGTATAACACATTCTTGGATTGCCGCCGCGACTGCAAAAACGTGCGCCTTTGATGCTCTTCAGGCGGGGAAACAGAAAGAAGACTGCAGGCGCCAGATCAGGGGAGTATGGTGGATGGCCGAGAACAGGTACGCCACGCTGAGCCAAGAATTGGCGCACAGGTCCCACCCCCTGTGACCATCGTTCGCAGAAAGGATGGATCCTTGTCATACATGGTAATGAAATCTCCAGAGGTTTCCATCCCTTTTGTTTTCTGTTAGACCGTCGGCATGTGCAGTACAAACAGGGAGCAGATTTTACTCTAACCCAAATCTTCGCAGGACGATGGTGCGTACTGTGTCCTTGCTAATGCCCAACTCCTCCACCATCAGTCATAATCAGTAGCCAATCTTGTGCCAGCATTTGTTGCACTTGCTCAAACACGTCTGGGGTTCTGCTTGTCGATGGCCGACTCGAACATGGATCATCCTCAGTAATTCCCTTCCTGCTGCAAAAGCGTTTGAACGCAACACATGTAAACGCATTTTCTGCTCACGGCTTCCGACCTGTACACTTGCACCAACATTTCATGCTTCTCCGTTTTCCCCAATTTGTAGCAGAACTTGATATTCACTCGTTGCTCCATTGCACTTTGACTACCTCTCACAATGACTACGTTCGACTGCCCACAGCAGTGGCCTGACGGTCACTTGTACTCCACACTAGGCAGCACTACTTAACGGGTTTCTGGATAGCCATGAGCATGCATGCGCACCTAGCCCAAAAATCTCACAGGGGTTACAACCCTCCCTTGCTCTATCCAAAATGGGGGAAAAAAAAAAAAAAAAAAAGGAAGATTTCGCCCTCTTCCTGACCAGAGCATTTTTTGCGATCCGGCACTGCGTTGCTTCAAATGACAATTGCGCAGTCTTGCGACACTGTACCCAAACAAAATATATGTCCCTTTTCCCCACAAATGGAGCTTTCTATTGGTGTGATTTAAACTACCTTTTTTTTTTTTCTGCGTTATAAACAGACAGACAATTTTGAAAAAAAAAAAAAAAAAAAAAAAATTTACATTCTGCTATAAAACATATCCAATAAAATAAATGTAAAAAAAAAAAAAAAATGGAATTTCTTCATCAATTTAAGCCAATATGTATTCTGCTACATATTTTTGGTAAAAAAAATCCCAAGAAGCGTATATTGAATCGGTTTGTGCAAACGTTAACGCGTCTACAAATTATGTCCCTTTCTCAAAGATCCTTGCCCTGACCTTTTGCCTGTTTGACTGCAACCTTGCCTTCCGATTTTGTACCATTCGTTTCTGCCACTATCAGCTGTTTTCACTTCAAGTTAAAAGAATATCTCCAGGCTCCTTCAGAATTAGAAGTCGGCAGCTACAAATACTATAGCTGCAGACTTTTAGGCCCCTTTCACACGGGCATTTCATTCAGGTCCGCCTGTCCATTGTTCAGGCAGATCTGAACGGACACTCAATGCAGCCCTATGGAGCGGCGGATGTCATCGGAGACATGTCTGCTGATACCCATCGTTCTCCGCTCTGATACTGTCTGTGAAATACAGACGGATGAAAACTTTATTTTCCATCTGTCTGTAGAATTGGATCGGAGTGAAGCGGATGACAAGGGACAGGCGGTCCTTTGTCGTCCGATCCCCATAGAACAGAGCAGGGCTCTGACAGTTCCATCTCCGCCGATCCTCGCAGAGCAAAAAACGGAACCTTCACATGGAAAGCCCATGTGAAAGGGCCCTAGATATCAGGGCATTTACCTGCACAGGGAATCCAGTGACGTCGGCACCTGAGCTGATTTTTCAATCGGCTCTCAGGTGCTGCTGTCGCCATCTCCACTAAGGAAAACTGGCAAAGATCTGAATGGCCCTGGCTGCTGCTGGGGGGGGAGGGTACACACAAACATGCACACTCACACCCGCTCCCCACCCCAAAAGGTGCCAAATGTGGTAGCAAAGAGGGGGAGGATGTAGACAAGGGGAGCTCCTTTTGGGTGGAGCTCCACTTTAAGCCCTCAATAACATTGCAGCGATTTGGCATGCAATTTGACATGTCAAATCACATGCCAAATCAGTGGCAATTGCTGGAAATGGGACCGTTCCAAATCTGTGACGCTGAATTTGCGGCGACGCACCAATTTCCAAAAGTAGTTTCTGCACTACTTTTGGCAATTTGAGGTGCGATTTCAGAGACATCTGTGCGGGTTGCCCCCCAGTTCAGCTGAACTCGCACGATTTCAATACTGTAGTCAGTATGAACCAGGGCTAACTGGGAGCTGCAACCTGGGAGACATTCACAGCAAAGTCCATTATCCATTGTGCTCTGGTCAACACTGAGCAGTTCTTTAACCAGCCTTTTCAACCAGGGTGCCTTCAGGTTGCTTCAGAAGAGCCTTGGCACATTGCCTAAAAACTGTATACAAGCCAGGGATCAAGACTGCCTTTAAGCTACACAAAGCCACAGGTTTTCATTGTGCCCCATTACATCCTAGCTGCTGATATCCTAACAACCTATAATGGCATTGGTTGATAAGGAGGGTGTTGGGCCCCTGCACAGCATCTTTGTTAGCCCCTCCCCATCAGCACTGGGGTTACACTAGCTGAGTGAGAGGGAGAAACTGAGGGAGAAGAACATTGGAATACCAGTCAGTACAATTGCACAAAATGTGTGTGTGTGTGATGGACCCCCATACTACTGAGGAGTATGTCCGCTGTATGAGCGCCCTTGTCCGCTGCCAGGACAATACCCGATCTCCCAGCCCACCCAGTCACTGGTCAGGACTCAGTGTAGGGTGGATAAAAGCATAAGACTTTAATTAAAGAACAGACACAAATA
>BLSH010374439.1:97540-109640 GCA_018402905.1 Glandirana rugosa | reverse complement strand
CGAACAAACAGCTCCCAACGACTGACCTCCAAAAAAAAAAAAAAAAAAAAAACCTCCAGTCAGCAACCCTCGACAAACAAGCGATCGATACCCTGCTACAGGCCAAACTAGACAAAGGATCTGTGATTGGCCCTTTCCCCCAGTAACCTTCCAAAGCCTGGAAGATTCAGCCCTTTTTGTGCTTGTCAAGGGCAAGTTCTCCAATAATTTTGGTTATTTTTCTGTACCTCCATTCTTTGCACCTTCCGAGCTTGAATTCCCTGATTCCTTCCAAGGAATTTTCTTTGAGACATACATCAGACGACGTAGCTGTTCAAGCAGGCTTTTTTTCGCGGAGCCTGTCACACTGAGCCCAGTGTCAGTTGGTTATTCATTACATAGGTGATTTTTCTACTCATCAAGCGATTAGACATACCACCGGTAACCTTGATAGGTTTAGAGGGGTTTCAACAATTACAATGTTCCCATAGCCGAACTCAAAAGTGGAAGCCCAGCACAAGCCATCACCTTCTTTAGTGTCACTTTGGACACACGCGCCATGCAAGCCAGCTTGCCTCCTGGCGAACTAGCCATATCGGGTCGGTCGTTCATGACTTTACTCTCTCGCAGGGGGTACTAGGAAACAGATGCAGACTTTGCTAGGGGCGCTCAATTTTTACAATAAGTAAGTATTATTCCTCGAGGCCACTCTTATTTTACGGCTCCTAGTTTTCCTTACTCATGTACAAGGTGCTGACCAAATCATTAGGTAAGACCCGGCAGCCATAGCCGACTTACAATTTATGCGGAACTCATCCCACATTGCTAAACGGCATATTAAGGTTATCCCCACGGCATCAGCTGCATCACCACAGGTAGTCAAATGCTGCAGCTTCTACAGGCTTTGCTGCTATTTTCTGCCCATCACTGGTTATCAGGTCCTTGGCCGCCAGAAATCTTGTTAGTTCCAGGTTTCCCTGTCATCCCGACTTTGAGCTGTACCCAGTCGTGGCAGCTGTTCAGGTCTGGGGCCACACTTGGTCAGGACAAACCATGGTCTTCACTAGTAACAAGCAGGCTATGGCCAAAAAATGTAAACAAGGTAGCCAAGTCGCTCCCCATTCGAACCACCATTCAATATACCAGTAAGCATATCCAAGGCAAAGCAAATTGCAGCGAATGTGTGATCACATTTCAATTTTTGGCTCATTTTCAGTAGTATCCTGGAGCCGACCTAACCATGGATGGAAACGGCTAAGGACAAAAGCTTGCCCATTACGAGCACCATCTTTAGAGGCATGTCTAAAGTCCTCGCACAATCCGTGTTCGGGGTTCAGCCCAGTCTAGTTATTCAGGCGGCCATCTACCTATCCTACTATGTTTCTTTTTGCGGCCCAACAAATTCACCGTCAGCGGCACTAGCAGCCAGTTATCATACAAACGCCACTTAACTAGTTTCCAAACTATTACGTCCATCACCTAGAAGTCTCCAAACCCATCAGATCAGTCCCAGGGTCGACATCAGCCTCTTCCGGACTATAAACTCCTGGTGCCCAGTTGCGGTGCTGTCTAGCTACCGACTCGCCTACCCAGTCACTCCGACTCTAGCCCGTTATGGCCTTTCCCTATCAGCCCATCAAGTGGCAACCAATTCATCAGGCACGTCAGAATCACTGTCCAAACTTTGGCCTCGACCCCTGCCGGTACTCCGGTCATTCCTTCCAGATCACAACAGCTTCAGCAGCGTCTCAGCATGCAGTATCAGACCATGTGATCAATTAATTAGGCAGATTGTAGTCCGGTTGCTTGGCTAGATACATTCCAAAGCCTCAGTTGGAGATGGCACAAGCCTTCGCCAAGCTTGCTCATCGATCATTATACCAATTAAGGACTACTTCCCTAAACTGCATATTTTTGCCCCCTTCTCTTGGCATACCGACCAGATGACCAAGGCACACCTCAGGTCTATTTATGTTGTAAGTCTTGTTGCGTGTTTAAGTGATCCACATCTATCTTCGGTCAGAGGGCCATGACTATATATATATATTATATATATATATATATATATATATATATATATATATATATATATGTGAATTATGACAGATTGATCAAACCGTCCGCTTTTTATATAACTCATGGATGGGGTTCCACAAACTTGCTTCCGTCACTACACCACGTGAGAATTACAGGGGGACCGACCCCCCCTGAGTGAATAGACTCACCAAACTGAGAAATAATACACGCTTCAAGGATCAATAGTGTATCCTAGAATGTTTCCACCACTGTTAGGAACTCCTTCACAGCAGACAGATGAATGGCAACGCTTCCAGTTACCTCCTCTGCTGCCACTTCCAGCAATGTCTCCTCTCTACTTTCTCCCAACTCACCGGGATCTTCTTTCTTTTTGGCTCTATCATATGGACCATTTGCATTCAAGCGCTGCATATTGGACGATTTTAAGTGTATATATATCCCTGGGGACAATCTCCCCTCTTTGTTTGAATGTACCTGTGCCTCATGTTGTTGTATGTATGGTTTACTCCGCCCTGTGTCTCTATGCAAACTTTTCAACAAATCTTATAAACAAAAACTGGGCACGCAGTCAACTTTATCTGTGGGAAGGACACTTGAGGAAACTGTTATGTCCAATGTCAGTGTTCTAAACATAGACAACATGGCTGGTACAGGGGGCTGAAATCCCAGGAAAGAAAAGGGAGTTGGGACAGATGCTAAATGGGACTGGTATGAGCACAGTGTGTTTGCTTTGAAAGAATATATCACCTCTAACAGGTCTAAGGGTGTCCTACATGTGTGGAGGTTGTTACATTGCCCAAGGGCCTACATACGGCTAGCGACAGAGAATCCACTACTTATGTGACAGCATTGCAGTCAAAAAAGTATGTAGATATGCACAGAATTACGCTGTAATGTTCAAGATAACCATTTTGCATGTATATAAACACTGTAAACATTTTTCATCCATTAAGCTTAGTGAGCATGTTGCACCTTTCTCAGCCACAGCACACAAACTTGCCACAGTGCACAAACCAACTGCTCACTCAGCCACACTGCACAGAGACCACACACAATTTCACTGCATAGTCAAAGTGCACAAACAGTCCACACATCTGAGCCACAGCACACAGATAGGCCACGTGCACGCACAGTCACAGTGCAGAGACAGAAGTACACCACACAGACCAAACCGTCAGTCACAGTACATAAAGAAAGAATACTTAGTCACCGCACATGAAAAGAAGTCACAAAATGCACTACACTCTCAGTTACAGAGACTGCATGAAGATAGACTCCACACTCAGTCAGATTACAAACAGCTGCAGCACTTACAATCATGAGGATAAACATATCAAACACCCAAAGCACAAACAAAACACGTGGCTCGCACAAGAGAACACACATTTCACAATAGTTTTTATTACTGTAGGGATAGGCACTGTTTGAAGAGTATATTATAGTAGTATATTTTTTCTCATAATATAGTACAGTAAAGCACTGACCTTTTTGAATGTAATGCATCGGTGAGCACTTTTAGGAGGAGATTTACCTTTTGATGTCTGCTATGTAGTGACTAAGGTCTGGCAAAATATAGTGTCTTAGTTGGTGCACAATGTGATCAGCAACATACAGGGATTTTTTTTCGTTAAGCTTTTGCCTACTGACTTGAACATTATTTAGTACAAAATAGAACAAAGGAATATTACATAATTATTGGTACCCCTAACTTAAAGTGGTTGTCAACCTGTGACAACCACCTTAACCTACAGGTAAGCCTATAATAAGGCTTACCTGTAGATGCCCTGAATATCTCCTAAAACTGCACGGTTTAGGAGATATACAGTGTACTAGATGTGCCGACGTCATTTCGGCACATGCGCAGTGAAAAAACGGCCTCCGTGCCGTTTCTTCACTGAGATTGTGCCGTGACTGGCATAAAATTACATTGTGACGTCACGCGACTCCGGCCAGTCACAGAGCCAGAGTCGTGGCCCCGGAAGAAAGAGGGGCTGAAGATGGACGCGGCCTGCACAGGAGACATCGCAGGCTTCGTTTGCGGGTGACACATAATGGGCTACTATGCCATGCATAGTAGCCCATTATGTTTTTACTTTGCAGGGGAATATAGAGGAAGTAAACCCCATCAGGGTACAATTAGCAGCATGGTGCTTTTGCTTTTTAAATTATCCCTCTGTATCCCCTAAAAAACCTGTTTGATAATGCCAGGTCCTGTCTTCCCCCCCCCCCCCGAATGCGGACTCCCCTTATTATATTAGCTGATCTTGAGAGCTCAGCTCTCCGTAGCCCCTGGACAGCTACATAAGCCACGCACCGCTTCAGGGGTGAGCGATTCTAACCCCTGCTGACCCTGGACACCCGATGGTGAAGATCGGATCCCAGAAACCGTATCCCCGGTTCAGTCCCGAGTCACGGGCCTTCACACACCATGGAACGCTTCCTTACTTTGCCTGCATCCCCGGCCTCAAGTATACAGGATGAACTGACCGAGCAGATAAAAGTGTCCTTCTGGCTGTAAAGCCCCCACAGTCACCGACCTTAACCACTTCCGGAGTGCGTCGCGTACATTTACTGCTGAAATGTGGCAGCATAACGCGCATCGCCGTCTATAGACAACGCTCACAACCGCAGTGAGGGGGCACGCCCCCCTCCCGCGGCGGTCGGTTCGCTAGATGACCGATCTACAGGCGCAGACCAATTAGATTTGATCTGTACCTGTTGATCAGTCTTCCCTGCCTTTAACCTGTTGAGATCCGCGCCTGTGCCCCGGCGGAAGTTGAGCAGAGGGATGACTGATGACCAGATGGTCACCAGTCATCTCTATGCACCTCGGAGGCCCGGGTGCGACACGCCCGGGTCACGTGATGTAAACCATGCACATGAACTCAGCTGAAAAAAACGAGATCGCAGTTTTTTTTTTGATCTCAGTCTTTCCAGCCTAGAGGAGAGATGTGGGGTCCTATTGAGTACCTGTCACGCAATATTCCTATTACAGGGGATGTTAAAAAAAAAAAAAAACAAACAAACACACACACACACACACACACACACACACACACACTTAAAAAGAAAGTAAAAATAAAAGGTTAAATAAATAAAAAAAAAAAAAAAAATTAAAGTGCCCCGTCCCCGCGAGCTCGCACACAGAAGCGAACGCACACGCAAGTCACGGCCGCATATGTAAACGTTGTTCAAATCCCACATGTGAGGTATCGCCGCGTGCGTTAGAGTGAGAGCAATAATTCTAGCCTAAGACCTCCTCTGTAACTCTAAAAATGTAACCAGTAAGAATTTTTAAAGCATCGGCTATGGAGATTTTTAAGTACCAAAGTTTGGCGCCATTTCCTGAGTGGGCGCAATTTTAAAGCGTGACATGTTGGGTATCTATTTGCTCTGCGTAACATCTTTCACAATATACAAAAAAACTGGGCTAACTTTTTTTTTTTTTTTTTTTTTTTTTTTATTCATGAAACTTTTTTTTTCCAAAAAAACACGAGTTTGAAAAATTGCTGCGCAAATACTGTGTGACATAAAAAGTTGCAATGACCGCCATTTTATTACCCAAGATCTCTGCTAAAAAAATATATATAATGTTTGGGGGTTCTGAGTAATTTTCTAGCAAAAAAACGGATTACTACATGTAGGAGAGAAATGTCAGAATTGGCTGGTGGCGAAGTGGCTAATGTACCTGTTGATCAGGCTTCCCTGCCTCTAATGCAGTGGTTCTCAACTCCGGTCCTCGGGACCCACTAACAGGCCAGGTTTGCAGGATAACTGAAATACATCACAGGTGATATCATTTGCTGCTCAGTGATTGCAGTATTCTAGTCTGCATCTCCCCAAGGTAATACTTAAAATCTGGCCTGTTGGTGGGTCCCGAGGACTGGAGTTGAGAACCACTGCTCTAATGTAAAGAGAGGTAGGGGAAGTGATGTCACTCTCCCTCTCTGAGTCCTTTTCCGTTCCAGAGAGGGAGAAACAACATCTATAACGTGAGTTGCACCAATACTACACTGACCGTACATATAGGCACACTTTTAACCCCTTGATCGCACCCCCCCAGTTAACCCCTTCACTGCTGTCATCCCCTGTCACTGTGTCACTGAGTGAAGCGATCAGATCATTCACTGATCGCTGTACTTGTGTCACTAATCAGTGTTAGGGTAGGTGGTAGTAGGCCTAGGTAGGCATAAATACCACCCCCCCCAATAATTGCCCGTTAGGGTCTGCGTCAATCCCCAGCAGGGTCAGATTAGTACAGATACTCTGACAAGCACACATACACCTAGATAGGTCAGTTAACAGCATATTATCTGAACAGATCAATATCTGTGATCTGAATATATATATATATATATATATATATATATATATATATATATATATATATATATATATATATATATATATTAGTGTCCCCGCTAGATTAGTGTTTTCTAAAAAATGCGGCATTAGTGGGATCAGCCAGATACTTGCTAGCACCTGTGTTTAGCCCCTTCGCCCAGCCCACCCAAGTGCAGGATCAATAAATCGCTGACACTTGCCAAACACATCATACATATCTGCAGCATTCGCAGAGAGCACGCCTGATCCCTGCGAAAGCTGATGGTGATTTTGGTAGCGACTTGAAACAGGCTCTGACAACCAGGTGCATTTTTTTTTTTGCCTGAGAGTCACAATCCGAGGTACACTAGTGAAGAGGCTCAACAAGTTGCTGAGCATGACAGATGAGAGCGATGGGGAAGCCTCACTGTCAGATTCAGGCTCAGCATACAAACCCATAGACAGCAGCGGCACCCTGTCAGATAGCTCTGAGGACGGAGTTGTGGTCCCAGCTAAGGTTAGGCGTACCTGATCCTATTCTGCTGTCGCTGAGGTGCAAGGGCAGGACAGGGCTTTCATATAGAGCATAGAGCCAGTACTAGTGGTGCTACTCCTTCTGGTAAACTGGCAAGCACCAGCAGCCTAGTACATCCTGGTCATACAACCAGCACTGCAGTAACACTTGGTGAAGTGGCGAGTCACACAAGGGCAGTTCAAGCTGGTGTGGCTAGCACAAGTAGTCTCACGCAGCCACGAAGAAGACAGACAGGCCCGCAGAACCCATAGTGTCCTTCACGCTAAATACGCTAACCCTGATTGGCAACCCACCACGGATTCAGCTCCTGTACTTTCCCCATTCACTGGCCAACCTAGCATTCAGGTGCAAACAGTTGATTTTAAGCCCACTGATTTTTTTATTTGAGGTTTTTCACTGAAGACATATATAGATCCACTGTGGACCAAAGCAATTTATATGCTGGTCAATACATTGCCGCTAATCCCCATCTGTCACTTGCCAGAGACTGGAAACCAATTACGTTTCCAGAATTTAAGGCCCTTCCCTCAATACGGGCATAAGTAAAAAAAAAAAAAAAAAAAAAAAAAAAAAAAAAAAAAAAACCTGAATTGCGGTCATATTAGTCCACTGACCTAATTCACCATATGTCCGTGTTCTCTGTTTACATGGCCAGGACAAGATATGAGCAGATCCTGTGGTTTATGCACTTCGACAATGAACTCTGTTGTCCACGTCCCTGATTAAATTTTCTGGCCCTCTTGCTTTCAAACAGTTTCTCCCCAGCAAGCGTGTCAGATATGGGGTCAAGATGTATAAGCTCTGTAACAGGGCCACAGGCTATACATATAGTTTTATGAAATAGAAGATTCCCGCGCTAGGGATATGAGGGTAAAATATATGTATGTAGGAAAAGCTGCCTTCCTGGGTTTTCAGTGAAGAAAAAGGTGGATATGTTTGGTATTAATAGGAAGATGGCGCTATTCCCTAAGGCATTGGTAATTTATGTTACCAGTGAATAAATAAATAATCAATTGTGACCCCAACTTTTAGTGTAAAAATGTGTTTACAAGTTAAAAAATAAATATGTATAAATGAGTATATTTGTGCTGAATAATAATGTGAAAGAGTGATGAATATAAACCAGGTGTAAAAGCACGTCCGTTAAACATATAAAAATATAAACCATAAAATGCAGTACACCCTATATCCGTATAAGTTATATGAAAAGGTGCTAAACGAAAAAATTTTTTTTAAAAATTGAAAAAAAATATATAAATAAAAAAAAAATGAATAAAGATGTGTATGTAGCAAAAATCAGAGTTCCAGTGCTTCACCCCTCCACTGCTCTTTCGGTAGCTTATGGGCTATGCCCAATTATGTGTCCATATACAAATATAAGTGTATTGGGGGAAGTTATCATTCCAATATCAGTCCAAGTGTAAGAATCCTTGCTGAGAAAGGTTTATGTGTTGAAAAATTCTTTGACTTTTGTTGTATAATGCATAAAATTCCACAACGTGATCCAGTGACTTCACACACTCTCATTCGGTATTCTATGACTCCAAATCCGTGCTCCCCACATGTGTCCCCACTCACCGGATAGACGTACCCCTGCAGGGGTGGCCCGCTTTCGCTGTATCTTTACCCCGGTCAGCTCGGGTCTTTCCACAGCCTGGGCGTCCTGGTTCCTGTCCTCCGTTTTTATCAATGTGCAGTTTCTCCGGTATTGGGGTGTGGGTAAAAAATATAATAAAACCCAGATAGTGTGATACCGTAAAAAAAATGGTGTTTTATTTAAACCAATTTTAAAACAATAATGTCTCAGACCGTCCCCTACCCTGGGAGGTACATCAAAAAATACTACAATAGAAACTCTGTATAAAAATTAAGTATGAAAAGGAAGATATTATAGTTGTTTTTTGGCAGCGCAGCTTCCGTGTTGAGGAAGGGACGATTCCCTTCCTCTTCCTGTGGCTTGCGTTCCAAGGAGGAGAGACGCTAGCCAAACAAACCGGGAAGTGACGTAAGAGCGCCTTGCGTAATCGTGGCCCCGCCTAACGCGTTTCGTCATTGGACGTCGTCGGAAGCGGTGGCCATCTTAGTGCTCCATACTGTTTGCCAATTCCCACCAAAAATATGGCCGAGACTATCCATAGGAACACCACCATAAAAATGGCCGCCCGTACTTGAGTAGTGACATGATAATTAACCGCCTACCCGCCCCCTCTGGGTGCATATAAAAACAGTATGGAGCACTAAGATGGCCACCGCTTCCGACGACGTCCAATGACGAAACGCGTTAGGCGGGGCCACGATTACGCAAGGCGCTCTTACGTCACTTCCCGGTTTGTTTTGGCTAGCATCTCTCCTCCTTGGAACGCAAGCCACAGGAAGAGGAAGGGAATCGTCCCTTCCTCAACACGGCAGCTGCACTGCCAAAAAACAACTAAATCATCTTCCTTTTCATACTTAATTTTTATGCAGAGTTTCTATTGTAGTATTTTTTGATGTACCTCCCAGGGTAGGGGACGGTCTGAGACATTGTTTTAAAATTGGTTTAAATAAAACACCATTTTTTTATGGTATCACACTATCTGGGTTTTATTATATTTTTTACCCACACACCAATACCGGAGAAACTGCACATTGATAAAAACGGAGGACAGGAACCAGAACGCCCAGGCTGTGGAAAGACCCGAGCTGATCAGGGTAAAGATACAGCGAAAGCGGGCCACCCCTGCAGGGGTACGTCTATCCGGTGAGTGGGGACACATGTGGGGAGCACGGATTTGGAGTCACACAATACCGAATGAGAGTGTGTGAAGTCACTGGATCACGTTGTGGAATTTTATGCATTATACAACAAAAGTCAAAAAGAATTTTTCAACACATAAACCTTTCTCAGCAAGGATTCTTACACTTGGACTGCTATTGGAATGACAACTTCCCCCAATACACTTATATTTGTATATGGACACATAATTGGGCATAGCCCATAAGCTACCGAAAGAGCAGTGGAGGGGTGAAGCACTGGAACTCTGATTTTTGCTACATACACATCTTTATTCATTTTTTTTTATTTATATATTTTTTTTTATTTTTTTTTTTTAAATTTCGTTTAGCACCTTTTCATATAACTTATACGGATATAGGGTGTACTGCATTTTATGGTTTATATTTTTATATGTTCAACGGACGTGCTTTTACACCTGTTTATATTCATCACTCTTTCACATTATTATTCAGCACAAATATACTCATTTATACATATTTATTTTTTAACTTGTAAACACATTTTTACACTAAAAGTTGGGGTCACAATTGATTATTTATTTATTCACTGGTAACATAAATTACCAATGCCTTAGGGAATAGCGCCATCTTCCTGTTAATACCAAACATATAGTTTTATGGTTTACGAGGGAAAAGATAGTCACATGGAGCCGAAAGCATGCCCAGACTACATAGGGAGCGCTAACAAGATTGTGTGGGACTTGGTGTTACCCTTATTCGGAAAGGGGTACCATTTGTACATGGACAATTACTACTCAAGAGTGCCACTATTTAGTCACTTGTTTGAACATCAAATTGTGGCACCGTGCGATCTAATCGATGGGGCTTCCCCCAACGGCTGGTAGAATCCCGACTTAGACGGGGAGAGCGCCTGCTTGAAAAGTGGTCATTTTTTTGCGGTGAAGTGGAGGGATACAAAGTGTGTTTTCGTTCTTTCCTCCATTCACGCAGACACGGTTGTCCAAATTAGGACGACTGGTGTTGTGGAGAAACCCCCTCAATGTCCACAAATATAACCAAAATATGGGAGGGGTGGACCTAAACGACCAGTTATTGGCGCCATACTTAATTGACCGTAAGGCCAGATGCTGGTACAAAAAGTGTCAGTATACTTATTCCAATTGGCTATGCTGAACGCTTATGTGCTATACAAAGTGTCAGGACGGACTGGATCTCTCCTTAAATTCCAGGAAGAGATCATCAGAGCCTCTCTCTTTCCAGATGGTTCTGCACCCCATGTTCCAAATCCAAATTCAGTGAGCCGGCTGCATGGAAGGCATTTTCACATGCCATCCCTGGTGCCCCTACCAACCAAGCCCCCCAAAAAAGGTGTCTGCCGACGACGTGAATACAGGCGTGACACCCTTTAT
Source organism: Glandirana rugosa (assembly GCA_018402905.1). Lineage (NCBI taxonomy): Eukaryota > Metazoa > Chordata > Amphibia > Anura > Ranidae > Glandirana > Glandirana rugosa. The sequence goes on along the minus strand of BLSH010374439.1, from coordinate 98,621 downwards.
TATGGTCTCTCCTGTCCTGACAAGCCTAGTCGTTGCATCAGTGACTGTTTCGAGCGCTACCATACACTAGTTGAGTATTAGCGTAGGGTAGGGTACAGCACTACACAGGAATAGGGCACACTGTCACAGGTTCTCCAAAGATGTCACCACATTTTTAGAGACCCTAACCTTTACAGTTATATAAAAAAAAAAAAAAAAAAATACCAAAATGACAAAAAAAAAAAAAAAAAAAATGAAAAAAGGAAAAAAAGCTATAAAAACCAAAATATAAAATAATTAAAGCCAAAAACAGTTGCAAGTTTCTTGTTTTTCGATCTCTATTTTCTCTCGATTCTCTTTCTATTGCTCGCTCTACAGGTATGCATAAAAAAACAATAAATGTTTTGTTACTGTTTTTTAACCACTTGAATACCGGACGTTTATACCCCCTTCCTGCCCAGACCAATTTTCAGCTTTCAGCGCTCTCACACTTTGAATCTCAATTACTCTCTCATGCTACACTGCACCCAAACAAAATTTGTATCATTTTTTTCACACAAATAGAGCTTTCTTTTGGTGGTATTTAAGAACCTCTGGGTTTTTTATTTTTTGCGACATAATTGAAAAAAAATGCGAAAATTTTGAAAAAAAAAAAACACTTTTTTTTTAGTTTCTGTGATAAAATTTTGCAAATAAGTAATTTTTGTTCATAAATTTTGGCCAAAACCTATACTGCTACCTATCTTTGGTAAAAATAACCCAAATAAGTGTATATTATTTGGTCTGTGTGAAAGTAAGGGTCCTTTCACACACACGGACCGTTTGTCCGTTTTTCATCCAAACCGGTTTTAAATACTTGTTTTTAATGAATAAACGTTTTAAAATAGTGTCTTTGATTTTTTTTTCACAAAAAAAAAAAAGTTTTAAAAGCGTAAAAAAAAGTTAATACAGCGTTTTTTATTTTTTGGGTCTCCAAGAATTTATGGTGGTTTTCTTTCGAGATAAACACACTTTTTTTACTATGTTTAAAACAAACCCACGTCACATCGTACTCTCTCATTAACTCTAAGTTTCACACTCTCGCGACTTTCGACTTTTAACC
>BLSH010374439.1:58015-80644 GCA_018402905.1 Glandirana rugosa | reverse complement strand
AGCGTTAGTTCCATATGTTAGGTTTCCATTTCCGTAGCGGCTTCAGTTCTGCAAGGATCATTTCGGTTTCACTTAATAACTTACTTCAGCACAGGTCAGGTCTCAAGTGGCGGATATCGAGGATTCTGCTTCTGTTCCTCCCTCACCTGCTAGGGGTTCCGTACATGGCAGCACGCCTTTGTTGAGAACATGCACAATTCCCACACTCATGACAGAGCTGAATCGTAGGGGAATTGCTTATCCAGCTGCAGTTCACAAAGCAGAGTTGTTGGCATTCCATCAGTTACACCGGCTCATTTTGTTCCAGCAAACATTAGGAAGGACATTTTAGATGGCAAGGATGTCAATTTAGCTACATTACTTGTAGCGGCCCATGACGTCTCAGACAACAAGTCATAGGCTTGTGGCAACGTGTCAGTGGTGGTCAAGACTAGAGACCACAGGCTAAATCGCAATCTTACTATTCCAGAATTCATTTTGACTTTTAGCAGCTACAGGGACATAATTTGTTCAGTTAAACCCCTCGAGGAGGTAGGAACTGGATCCACATCTCTACTTAGTAGTAGAATTAGGTCAGGAATATGGAGGCACAGCATTTTACGATTACCACAGGTCATTTTCTGCAAAATCTGCTGCCATATTTTCCCAGCATCAATCAATGACAGCGTGGGGCAAGATAGATACTGAACTTTTTTGTAGACATTTTGTAGGATTAAAGAAGCCAGTGTGTGAGACAGTCCAATCTTCGACACACACTTCATATTGATGCCCCAATACGGAACCACCAACATTACCTGGCGTACCCAGATCTTCAAGTTCATTCTGGCTCCATACCAGTCGGGCGCATGTGACAAGTTGGGTCGGCCGATTCAGTTCCTAGGCAAGTCACAGATTTGCACCTCAGGTATGGTCGGATACGGCAGCTTCCAAGGGCTATGCAGCAATTTTTGGCCCTCATTGGATAGCGGGGCCTAGGCTTGACGAGATTCTGGTCATTCCCAGGTTTGCGGAAACTTCAGCTTTGTTTGAAGTGTATCCTATCGTGGCAGCGGCACAGGTTTGGGGTCATCACTGGGTCGGGCAGACGGTCATAATTTCACGGACAACCGGGCAGTTTTAGAAATAGTGAATAAGGGCAGATCCAGGTCCTTGCTCATCATTTTCATGGCCCACCCGATCAAAGCCATTCTAAAAGGGAATTCAGAAGCAGAGCCTGCCAGCTGGGCCTAGCAGACTACCATTACGGGCCAGATATTCTGTAACATGTCAGACATACTTACGGGTTCAGTTTTCGGACAGTTTTAGAGCATGGTGCTCAAAGCAGCTATTGGCTTTTACGGCTTTCTCAGGCCGGGTGAATTTACTAGATCTAGTGCCAACTCCCCTTTTCTCAAGATAAATCAGTTAGTGAGGCATTCAGATTACTTCCAGTTACATTTGACAACCTGCTAAACCCAGCAGACTGGTGCAGGAACGGACATCAGATTCTTCAAGACAGGAAATGCTTGGTGTCCGGTCAACACCTTAGATAAACTCATGACAGTACTACAGGGAAACCCGGGGATAGTCCGCTATTGCCGTTCCCCATTGCTCCTTGTCTACTCCAGTGTTTGTCAACCATTGTCGGACGCTGTTATCCAACTTAGGTTTAAATCCTAAAGCCTATTCGGGGCATTCATTCAGGATTGGCGCTGCCTCTGCAGCTTCTAGGCAGGGGGTACCGGGTCACATCATTAAAAGGTTAGGAAGATGGAGTTCATCATGTTTCAGTAGTTACATCCTAGATCCCAAACTTAAGATAACTCGGGCGTTCATGCATTTGGTGGACTGATGCAACATGTTATACAATAAATCTGTTAAGTAATTATCCTACTATGATTATTTTTGCCCACTTTTAAGCTTACCGACCACGCGATTACGGCACACTTCAATCACTCGTTCATTCAGGTAATTACTATCTTACGTATCTCAAGACTCCGAGTACAAATGAGAAGGCTGACCTTAAAGTCAGCCTGAATTTGTAGGAGGAGTCGGGAGGCTTATAAGCCAGCCCCTCTCTCCTCTCTGGACGGCACTGGGCTTCGTGCCCCACCCACCACTCCCCTTTCATACACATTCTTGTCGGACCATTATCATGGGTATGCCCACTTTTAGGCCTCATACACACGGACGTTTCTAAAAAAATAAACAAAACGTCGGGCCCGACGTCAAGGAAAAAAAGTCGGCGTTTTTTGGTGTTATGCATCGGCGTTTTTAAGCGTTAGTAAGCGTCGGCGTCAATAGGCGTTTTAAAAAAAAAGAATCATCCCTCTGTTATTTTTCAACCTAAAAACGTCGGCGTCAAAAAACGCCGGAAAACGCCGGTATAATAATAATAGGTGGCGTTTGTTGGCATATTGTGGCGTCGGCATCAAAAAAATGCCACAACGTTACAACCTCAGAATGCGATGGCTGTGGGTTCTAGTTTCAGCTCACTAACGCCGACGTCATCTACAGCTCAAAAACGCCAACGTTTTTATGGGGCCATTGACTAACATGGAGAGCTGCAAAAAACGCCAGAAAACGCCGGCGTCAAAAAACGTCCGTGTGTATGAGGCCTTAGGCTTACCAACCACGTGATTACGGCACACTTCAATCGCTCAAGACTCCGAGTACAAATGTTGCTTAATTTGTACAAATATTATGTAACTTTAAAATTTCAAACAAACACACAATTTAAAAAAAATACAAAACAAAAAAAAAAAAAAAACCACAACAACACTATTCCATTTGTTTTAGGTTTGACGGATGACCTCTACCAATGTTCACCATTATTAGGTTCTCTTAGGCTTCAAGCACACTGGGCATTTAACCCTTAGACTCCATCATTTAGGTGCGGGCAAAAAGCACAGGCAGACAATATAGCCCTGCTGCCAGCAGCCTGTAAAACTGTAGGAGAAGCTGCTGCGGCTGGACAGTGCACCAAGTGCTACTAACGTTTAGGGCAGTATGTGTCCAGAACTAATGTTCAAATGCTTGGACCCATGGTCTAACGTAAGCCTAAGGCCTACGATGTAGATTTTGGGTCATTATTCTGCTAGACAACTTATGACCGTTGTCTGAGACACAACACAGCCTTCTAAAACTGCCCATTAGGTTTCGTTCCAGATAGTCTTAAAAGTATGGGGTTGGTATTTTTTTTTAGATTCATACTTACCTAGGTGGACGATCTGTCCCCCAGCACCTCTACAATGATAACCAAGCGATCGAACGCCGCCCATCGCTCGGTTCTCACAGCTCCCTGAGCAGAGAGCTGGTGACTGTCAGTCATAGCTCTCTGCTCTACCCCCTCCTCACTCACTGGAGCATTGGAGGGAGGGGATGGAGTGGGCTTTCTCAGGTTTTCAGCGGCACGCTGAGAGGCTGAGCCGGATGTCGGTCCAGAGATCTGGTGGATCCTGACTATTGTTGTGATGGCGCAGACCCTGGACTGAATTCTGTGACATCAGCAGAGTGAACTTCAGCCCACTTTCTGCTGAAAACAGGTCACAGGAGTGCAAGACGAACTGCACTCCTGTGATCCACAGGAGAAGTACAGCCAAATTAGATTTGGCTGTACTTCTTTGATCTTCTGATTCATGGTGCCTACACACACTCAAAAGAACGGTTTTTGCTTCTTTGAACATAAAACTGCTGTAATCTACAAAAAACAAACCTGATTTTGTGCCAGGACATTTTCCCAGAAAGACTGTGGTTTGTCAACATGGACATCAGCAAATTCCAGCTTGGTATTTCATCTTTTAGACGTGGGGTCTTCCGAGGTTTTGGGGTGAAGTGGAGGTCTTAAGCCCTACACTGAAAGTGTATTATATTGCTGCTGATCAATCATTAGATGTGATGGCTGCATTAATTTTCTTTTCACTGGCTTTTCCCTCTGTTTTTTCTGGTGATATGGACAGTAAAATACCTCCTATATGTACTGTAGAGCACAAGCCTGGATAAAAGAGAGCAAGAGGCACAGCAGACAGCAGCATTGTCAGTCTGAGGCGAGGGTGGTGTAAAATGTATTAGCAAAAATACAACAAATAGAAACCATACCCCAACTCACACTTTAAAATCAGTTACAGCAAACCTTTTTCTTCTTTTGGGATAAAAGTCACAAAGGATGCTTACATTCCTTGTGACAGCAATTTAAAGTGATCAGATTCATTATTTTTTTTTTGAAGTGACAGTGTAAATAAAAATAAAATAAAAATAGGGGGGCAAAAAATTATATATATATATATATATATATATATATATATATATATATATATATATATATATATATATATATATATATATATATGCGCCCCCATCCCCGCGTGCTCGCGCAAAATGTAAACCGTATTCAAATCACACATGTGAGGTATCGCTTTGACCTTCAAAGTGGGAGCAATAATTCTAGCAAAAGACCTCCTCTGTAACTCTAAACTGGTAAACGTTAAAATTTTTTAAAGCATTGTCTATGGAGATATTTAAGTACCGTAATTTGTCGCCATTCCACAAGTGTTCGCAATTTTAAACCATAACATGTTGGGTGTCTATTTACTCGGCGTAACATCATCTTTCACAATATACAAAAAAATTGGGCTAACTTTAGGGTTTAGTTTTTTCAATTCAGCAAAGCATATTTTTTCAAAAAAAGAAAAAAAATTGCATTTGAAAGACCACTACGCAAATACCGTGAGACATAAAATATTGCAATGACCGCCATTTTATTTTCCAGAGTCTTTGCTAAAAAAAAATAAATAAATAAAAAATATGTTTGGGAGTTCCAACTAGTTTTCTAGCAAAAATGAACTAACTTAAATGTAAACAATACATTTCAGAAATAGGCTTGGTCCAGAAGTGGTTAATCACCCCTGCCAGTGTTACGTAGTTTGTCTCATCCATGTAACCGGATACATTTTGCTGGAGAGCTTGCACGTCAGGCCAATTTCACCCATGTAGACCATTCATTTGATCAGCTCAGTTACATTTTTTCAAAGAAAAATAGGATGAAGTTTACATCAGTTTCTCATCAGATGCTCATCAGTTTTTTTACATGACCACTACCAGTGCAAACAAATACAAAAACAGATTGTTTATCCATTTTTCATCCATCCATTGTTAACAGACAAACAGTCCACATGTGTGAAAGGGACATTAGAAAAATAGCAGACCTGCTGGCTGAATCACAAGGTGAGAATAGAAGAAAGCCTAAAAAAAAAAAAAAAAAAAAATTAAGGCAGCCATCACATCTAAGAATTTGTGAGCTACAATAAAAAGGTTTGCTTTTGGGTTTAATAGCACTTCAAAAAACAGAAATTGGGCAGGGGACCTCTAGTTTTCACTACCACTGTGCTGATCATCATTGCTGGGTAGTATTATTGGGGTCACTGACACCAATACTGGGGGTTATTATTGCATCGACTGAAATAAATGAAAGTGGTTGTCAACTTGTGACAACCACTTTAATCTACAGGTAAACCTATGATAAGGCTTACCTGTAGGTGCACTGCAGATCTCCTAAACCTGTACGGTTCAGGAGATATGCAGTGTTGGAGCTGTGCCGACGTTATGTAGGCACATGCGCAGTGAAGGAACGGCCTGCGTGCCATTCCTTCACTGCGACGGTTCTGTGGCTGGCAGCTCCCGTGGGAGTGACGTCACGCGACTCCGGCCAGTCACAGCGCCAGAGCCGCGGCCCTGGGAGGAAGAGGAGCAGAAGATGGACGCCGCCAGCACATAGGATAGCGCTGGATGTCGCAGGCTTCGTTTGCAGTTAAGTGGCACATAATGGGCTACTATGCGATGCATAGTAGCCCATTATGTTTCTACTTTACAGGGGGACATAGAGGAAGTAAACCCCATCTGGGTTTACTTCTTCTTGAATGATCGTTTTAACTTTCTCTTCAGTGTGCATTACTGTACATTGCAAAAAAATGCAGCAGGACCAAAATTGTGTGATGGGGTCCTTTACTGCCCACTAATTTCAAACTGCCTTTCTAACTCAACGCAATGCACCTCACAGTACCAAAATGAACTTCTAGTGCAGAGATGAGGGGGGCTTTTAATATTTTCAAGTTGACCACCACTGGTCTAAAGAATGATGGATGTGATTTACTCGTGTCAGTTTAAAAGTTTAGTCAGTTCGTTTATTTCACAGCAAGATGGCAATTTTTGGAAAAACTGAGTGGAGGATAAACCCTGTTTGTAAGCGGTCTGCAGTATAGTTATTTAGCAAGCAAGCCATTATTTACAACTAATTTAAACACAGTGCTGAAAAAACAGCCTGGCAGAACTTCTGACAATTATATGACGCACACAGTCCAATATTTTGTTGCTTTAAGAATGCAGTCTAGAAAAAACATCAAAAATTAGATCTGAACTCTAGGGAGATACACAAGACACAAATGCAGCTCTGCATGCAATATTGCATTTACATGTTTTTTAATGCAAGCTTTGTAAACGCCTGGATTTGACTTACCTTTCTGCAGTCACTGTACAGCTGAGCTCAGGCTGTAGGGGAAATAGCAGCGCAATGAGCTAGTTTGTTGTGCTGCAGTGCAAGGGACATGGTAAGGAGGAAAGACACAGTGAATTGCTGATCAGCCTGCTGCTTCTTCAATCACTAGTAAGTAACTTCAGCAGAGAAAGAGCCCTCCACTGCCTGATATGGCTGTGCTGTATGGCACAACTGTTTAAATCTCTGAACTTAATGGACAGGAAAACAAATTGGTTGGCAGATAAAACAGATCTTATATATGCATTTTATGTTTGACTGCTGTTCAGCTTTGAACTCCAGGGAAAACAAGAATTCTCCCTCGCAGCAGGGTAGGGAAACACTGCAAACATCAAAGGACTAGAGTACGAGTAAGGCCTCATGTACACTGCTGCTGGTAAACGCTTCTAGACGCGAACAGGGCTAAACGTGGCATGCAAACGCAGCTAAACAGACGTTTTTAAATGCCAGTTTCTAGCGGTCAAGTTGAGTCATTCAGGGGAGGTTGCAAAACGTCCCGTGAACATGTAGCCTAGACCTCATGTACACAGGGCAGTTGAAAACCTCTTTGAAGGCTGGAAACCAACAGCTGATAACCAACAGTAAAAAAAAAACATTCATTTTACAGCTTTTAGGCTTCATGTACACTCCTGCTGATAAAATGGACGTTAAGGAGCAGTTGGGAATTTTTCTTCAGCTGCCCCTGAACTCTTCTCTAGGTTATTTTATCAGTACATGTACACAGGGTCAGTTATAGTAATTTCTAGGCAGTTGTGTTTTGAAGCATTTTTTTAGAAAGCAAAAAAAAAAAAAAAAGCATTCAGGACAGATGTTCAGAGGCATTTGAAAGGCCAAAATGCCTGTAACCGCTTGTAAACGTGCCTAAACGTGGCAACTCGTGTCTAGGAGCATTTCATATACAGGCATTTCCATAAAAATAAAAAAAACGCTTCTAGACTAGTCAAAACGCGGCATGCAAAAAGAGGCTAAACGGACGTTTTTAAACGTCAGTTTCTAGCTGTCAAGATTAAAGCATTAAGGGGAGGTTGAAAAGTATCCCGTGTACATGTAGCCTAAAGCCTCGTACACATGCGCCGATTATCGTACGACCACGCATCCAACTTTTGTCCAAATTGGCGGTTTTGTCTAGCACACTGATGGTAGTCAAGTAATCATCCAACAAAGCCGAACGTACTGACATGTTACGAGTGTATAAAAAGGGAGTTCAGGTGAATGTGCTTTGTGAATTAGGAACTCAGGTTTACACAACCGAACACTTCCTGGATTCCGAGAATACGTGTTTGCACTTCCAACTTTTGTTGGCCAACCTCTGTACACACGAGCCAGCAACTCGGCCAATGCCTTTTTGGCCAACAAAAGTTTTCTAGTCTTGTCAGCCAACTTCTGCCTAAAAGATTATTTAGGCCATCAGTTTTGTCACCCATGTCAAATTGTAGAGATTTCCCCTTAATTTCTGTTCCATAACCACCACAGAAAGTGAGGTGAAATCCCTGGTAGCCACTAGGATCACCAGAATTTCTCCACTTCTAAAGATTTCCTGTCTCCATCACCTCCTGTTTTTATCCCTCCAGTCTCCATCCCTCCATCACCCCTCATCTCCATCACACCATCCCCCTGTCTCCATCCCTCCATCACCTCTTGTCTCCACCACTCAATCCCCCCATCACTTCCTGTCACCATCCCCCCCATCTCCATCACCTCCTGTTTCCATTACACCATCCTTCCATTACCTCCTGCCACTTATCAAGTGCACACTCACACTAAGAGAGAGACTCCTGCAGCCTGGCTCGCGGCTGTCTGTCAGAGTGAGCAGAGGCAGTGTGTGTGTCAAACAGTCACACACTCACTGACCCGACTGTTTTTGGCTGGCTTGAAGAGGAAGCGTACTGCACTCACCACTGTCACCAGGAGGGCTGCAGGGTCAGCCAGAGCAGGAAGGCAGGCAGGAATCAGGAGGATCCATCCGGTGCGTCTGCTCTGGTGAGGTGGTGGGGTGGCGGGAAAAGGCAGTAACCTCATTTGAGGGAGGATGGGCTGGGCAGGGGCACGAGCTGGCAACAGGAGGAGTGGTCATCCAACTCGTCTCAGGGTCAGGATCGATCTTCTCACTCGCTGCTCGGGATTTCCGTAATTGCACATGCGTAGCTCTGACCGGAGCCGATGGCCGCCGTTTTTACTGGCACTTTTTGGCTGCTACTGACTTTTACGGACACTCTAGAAACTGCCCTGTTTTTACTGGCCGTCCGTACATTTACGGACGGTTGGAAACACTGAGGCTGTTGGATGACCATTGTTGGCCAACAATCGGTCCGTGTATGGGCCTTTAGGAGTTTCCATTTGTATGTAATCAGGCAGGCCCTTGCAATACATGGTTTTGGTAAATCTTAATACAAAAATCTGCAGAAAATCTAATAGTGTTTGAGAGCTTAGGCCTCTATCACAAGGGCAGATGTTTTAAAGCATGTAAATCAGGCCTTGACAAACCCCGGGCGCCAGGTCGCCATGGCGACCAGAAATTGCGTCCTGGTGAGCGGCAGCCGATACTTCTCTCCCCTCACTGTCTTATCTCTGAGCCGTTCTTTGCCCAATAGTACACTGCAATTACCTGCAGTTATGTGTAGATAGCTGCACTAAATCGTTCCTGGACCCAGTCAAATGTATTTTTTCTAATCGCACAAAACCTCATGTAACAAAACCGTCGCTAAATGCAGTGTGTGAATGAGGCCATAGGAAAGCATTGTCCGAGTATAGCTGTGGTAGATAACGTCATCTATTCACAGCTGAAAGCTGAACTCTATCCACCCATGCAAAAGGGGCCTTAGGCTAGTTTCACACTGAAATGTTTTTCAGGCGCTGCGGTGCTAAAAATAGGGCCTGAAAAAAACTCTCCCCACATTCTCCCCAGCGTGAAAGCCTGAGTGCTTTCACGCTGGCGCTGTGCGCTTGCAGGACAGCAAGAAAAGTCCTGCAAGCCGCATCTTTGGGGCAGTGCTGTGTGTGCACCGCTCCTACACCGCCACCTCCATTTAAAATCAATGGTCCGTGCTCCCGTAGCAGCTGTACACCGCCTCGGAAGCCCCGACCGGCGGCGCCTTTAACCCCTTGTTAACCGCTCCTTAGCGGTAATGCGCGGCTAATTAATGGCAATTTAGCGCTACCGCTCCTCCCCGCCCCAATGTGAAAGTAGCCTTAGAGTTTACAAGCATTTGGTGGATTTAAATGCCAGTAAACTACAATCCTGAACGCGATTTATCTGCTTTCAAAAAAAAAAAAAAAAAAAAAAATGCCAGTAAACTCAACTGCCTCTAAACTCCTATAAATGACCAAGTCTACATGTACAGATAAGACAACATAGAGAAGAGTTCAGGGGCTGCTGAAAAAACACCCAACTGCTCCTAAACATATGTTTATCAGCTGCAGTGTACGAGGCCTAAAAAAAGGACTTTTATACACCTAATCCCCTGCTCCCACAGGCTCCCTCCATGCTCAGACTTGCCCTCATAGCCTCTTTTCTAAAAGGCTCTGGTGAGCACAGTCACTCTGACAGTGACTGTACAGTACAGTACAATGCACAGCCAATAGACATGCATAGTATGTGAGGATGTCAAGGAAAAAAAAACACAAGCTGGAGCAGCAGGGAAAAGATGAGAGCACTGGCTACTGGGAGAACAAGGGATAAAGTTAAAGTTAAAGTGGTTGCTAAGACCCCTTTCACACTGCTGCCTTTAAAAACAGACATTTAGAGGCATTTGAGTGTTTTTTTCAGCTGCCCCTGAACTCCTCTAATGTTAATCTCATCAGTCCATGTACACAGCGTCATTTAAGGTAATTTCTAAGCAGTTGAGTTTAAAGGCATTTCTTGGAAAAAAAAAAAAAAAAAAAAAAAAGCCTTCAGATGGAAGTTCAGAGGCATTAGAAACGCCAAATGCCTACAACAAGTTTTTAAAGATGCCTAAAAAGCGATAACTCATGTCTAGGAGCGTTTCGTTTACAGGCGTTTCCATTTAAAATTCAGCAATCAGTGCCCATCTGCGCCGCACAATCAGAGCACATCTGTGCCGCACAATCAGTGCACATCTGTGCCATCAGTGCTCATCTGCGCCAGTCATCAGTGCCCATCTGTGCCTGTCAGTGCCCATCTGTGCGGCATAATCAGTGCACATCTGTGCCAGTCATTAATGCTCATCTGTGCCGCATAATCAATGCACATCTGTGCTGCCTCATCAGTGCACATCTGTCACCAGTGCCCACCTGTGCCAGTCGCCAGTGCCAGTCATCAACAAAAATATGGCCAAAAGATCCTTTTCTGCTGAGGAGGCATACCAAATTTTAACTGCGGCCGACGAGAGCAATGGGGAGCTCTCTACTTCAGATTGCTCTTTAGATTCTGAGTCTGAGTATGAGCCCATCCTCAGCAGTGAAACACTGACTGACTCAGAGGAGGAAGATGGTCCGCCATAGTGCTAGACAAAGGAGTTTTGGTGAGGAGGAAGTAGCATCAACCAGCACCGCAGTGCCGTCCACCAGCACCGCACGGCCATCCACCAGCACCGCAGTACCTCAGCCCCAAAGGGTTAGGACCCATGCTGCCCTTCCCTATTCCTTTCAAAATCCATTGTGGCTTCCTTCTGATTCAGGAGAAGCTAGAATTCCCCCGTTCACTGCCCAGCCAGGAGTCCAGGTGGACATGGACAATTTTTCACCAATGGATTTTTTCAAATTATTTTTTACAGAGGACATGCTTGCCTCAGTTGTGGCCCAGTGCAACTTATATGCACAACAATTTATTAGAAACAATCCCACATCATATTATTCACGCCCCTTTGAGTGGAGAGAGCTCACAATGGAGGAGTTCAAGAGATTTTTGGGCCATTTTGTATGGGACTCAACAAAAAGAATGAATTACGATCCTATTGGTCAACCCACCCCATCGACCACATGCCAGTCTTCTCCATGATAATGTTCCGAACAAGATACCTAATGATAATGAGGTTCCTGCACTTCAATGACAACACACAGTGCCTTCCCCGAAATGACCCCAATTTCGATACGCTTTATAAAATTCGGCCAATACTTAATTATTTTTCAGAGAAATTCTCCCAGGTGTTTACCCCAGACCAACATATCTGTGTAGTCGAGTCACTGGTAAAATTTACCAGCAGGCTGGGAATAAAGCAGTTTATTCCAAGTAAGAGGAACCGCTATGGGGTCAAAGTATACAAACTTTGTGACAGAGCCACGGGGTACACTTATGTCTTCATAGTGTACGAAGGAAAGGACTCCCAGCTGCATCGCCCTAATTGTCCCAACTATTTTGGATCGAGTGGAAAAATTGTTTGGAACCTTATTTATCCACTTCTAGAAAAAGGCTACCATTTATACGTAGACAACTTCTACACCAGTCTGCCTCTGTACCGACACCTTCACCTGAAGAACACGCCAGCATGTGGCACTGTCAGAACGAACAGGAAGGGTTTTCCTCAACGGCTCGTCAATATGAAGTGAAGAGGGGAAGACGGCAAGCCTGTGAAATGAGGAGATTCTGGCAGTTAAGTGGAGGGACAGAAGGTATGTCTACCTATTGTCATCAATTCATAATACCTTCGTGGAGATCCCCAGAAGGAATGGCCCAATCCAGAAGCCAAGATGTGTACATGAGTACAATTTATTCATGGGGGGAGTCGACTACAACGACCAAATGCTGGAACCATACCTTGTCACAAGATGGACATGTCACTGGTACAAAAAAGTAGCGATTTTTTTCCAATTGGTCATATATAATTCCTATGTATGTAACCGAAAGTCCACCGAAAGCCCCCAACCCTTCCTTGGCTACCAGAAGAGAATCATCAGCGCCCTACTATTCCCGAATGGCCCGCCAGAAAATATTCAATCCGATTCTCTTAGTTGACTCTCCGAACGCCCTTTTATTGATAAGATCCCTCCCAGACCAACAGGCCAAAGACGCCAGAAAAAAAAAATGTGACTGCTTCCGCCGATATCATATGTTAACACATTTTTAGTGATTATTAATCCTCAGTTCCTGCCATGTACATTCACACCCCTTATGCCACTGCTTGCTCTTGAACTGACCCTGGCTCGTTATTCGCCCACGACTTTGCCTGCCGCTTTTGTACATATCTCTGCCTGCTCCGGATCTGACCCTGGCTTGTTGTTCAACCACGCTTCTGCCTACCAATTCTGTATATACACCTCTGCCTGATCTGGAACTGACCCTGGACTGTTTGACCATGTTTTTTGCCTGCCTCTTGGACTGATCTTGTACCCTGCTGCTGGAGTAGTGGGATTCACAACACAGGGGTCTCACATGTGAGGGGCTCCAGAATGTTCTTTCTGGAAGAAGAAAACATTGTTTTTGTTTTCTCTCTCCCAGATTAGGGTCTGGAGACTCGGAGGCTTCATAGAGATTGGGTGGGAGAAGCCTCTACCCCTGTCCCCATTCTGTCCTGACCAAGGCCCTACTTCTGCCTGCTGCCTGTAGGACTTACTGCCATCATGCCTCTGCCTGCCGCATGAACTAACCACACCTCTGCTGATACCTGTACTATGGGCCATGTTCATACCTACTACCAGGACCAATCATTTGGCACAGTTGATAATATCTCTGCCTGCACTGACCCTGGACTGTATATTGACAGTATCCCTGCATGCCACCTGTACCGACTATGGACAGTATTCCTGCCTGTTGCCTGGACAATTGCATTCGCTGTCGGTTGCCTGAACAATTGTGTTCGCTGTCGCTGACCAAGTCCCTGCCTGCTGCATGGACCAGTGCTATCCTCCTGTGGACAACTGTGCTACTAAACCCACAGGTAATCTTGTTTACCATTTGCTCAGCAGAATGTATTTTGGTATGTGCATGCTGTGTGTCCCTAGAACACCAGATGGTGTTCCATGCATAATGTGCCTCTGTATGTGTCCAGGCTGTGTAAGAGTCTCACACATGTGGTATCGCCATACTCAGGAGGAGTAGCCGGATGTATTTTGGGGTGTAATTATTGCTATGTACATGCTATGTGTTGGAAATATCTTATAAATGGACAACTTTGTGTAAAAAAAACAAAAAATATGCGGTTTCATTTTTTTTCCACGTTTTCCAAAAACTTCTGCAAAAAAAATGAACCGTTCAAAAGACTCTCTATGCCTCATAGATTATACGTTGGGGTGTTAGCTTTCCAAAATGGGGTCATTTTGTGGGCATTTCCGTTGTCCTGGTGCTCCAGGGCCTTCAAAAGTGTAATAGGTGGTTGAGAAATGAGAGGTGTAATTTATGCTTCTAAAACGCCTGAAGATGCTACTTCAATGTTGAGCCTCTGTATGTGGCCAGGCTGTGAAAATGTCCCACACATGTGGTATTGCCATACTCAGGAGGAGTAGTAGAATGTGTTTTGGGGTGTAATTTGTGGCATGCATATGCCATGTGAGAGAAATAACCCGTTACAATGACAATTTTGTAAAAAAAAAAAAATGATTTTATTGAAACTTACCGTAAAATCCTTTTCTCTGAGTTCCCTGACAGGCGCAGCCCTTCATTGACAAGTGGGGTTATATGCACATCCTACCAGGAGTAGACTAGGCAAATAGGAAGCAAGCAAGCTGACCCCTCCCAGGGGGCCGTCCTCACTCACACATAACCCCCCTGCTCTGCATAGCATATCAGTTCGTAACAAGCCGTACAAACGCAACACAGAGGGGTGGGTGCTGCATCTGTCAGTGAACTCAGAGAAAAGGGTTTTACGGTAAGTTTTAATAAAATCCCTTTTTCTCTTACGTTCACTGACAGATGCAGCCCTTCATTGACAGACACAGCCCTTCATTGACAAATGGGGATGTCCCAAAGCTGTGTCAGTCAAGAGGGGTGGGTAAACAACAACAACCGTACCCAACAGAGGTGGTGCCAGAGGAGGTGCCAGCCGCGCCTACACCGCCGCCTGCAAAACTTTGCGGCCAAAGGCAGCATCCGCGGATGCTGAAACATCAACTTTGTAAAACTTCGTAAAAGTGTGCACCGAGGCCCAAGTAGCCACTTTGCACACCTGTGACACTGAAGCCTGGTGTCTGAAAGCCCAGGAAGTGCTAACTGCTCTGGTGGAATGAGCCGTGACCGGAAAAAGGAGGTACTTTGCCCCGAACAGTATAGGCATGGGTCACGGTCTGTCTGATCCAACGGGAAATAGTGGCCGACAAGGCCGCCAATCCTTTGCGGGGACCATCTGTCAGCACAAACAACGCATCAGACTTCCGAAAGGAAGCTGTAGCCGCCAAGTACACCCGCAAAGCCCTCACAACATCCAAGGAATGTAACTCAAATTCCTTGGGATGAGACGGGTGCGGACATAATGAAGGAAGAACAATGTCTTCATTCATGTGAAAAGAAGAGACCACCTTCGGTAGAAACTAAGGAGGAGGGCACAAGACCGCCTTGTCCTTATGAAGGACTAGGTACGGAGACTTGCAGGACAACGCTGCCAACTCAGACACCCGCCTAGCGGATGTAATGGCCACCAAAAATGCCACCTTCTGCGACAGCAATTGTAAGGGAATATCCCTAATCTTCTCATATGGCGGTTTCTGCAGTACAGAAAGCACCAAATTCAAATCCCACGGCGCCAAAGGCGACCATATCGGAGGAGCCACATGGCGTACACCTTGTACAAATGTACGAATCAACGAATGTGACGCCAAAGGCTGTTGAAAGAGAATCGCCAGAGCTGAAAACAGACACTTGAGCGTACTCCATGCCAATTTTTTATCCAGGCCCTGCTGCAAAAAAGCCAGGACCCGGGACACAACGTAAGAGCGAGGGTTTCAACCCCCCGCCTCACACCAGGCAATATAGGCCTTCCAGGTGTGATGATAAACCTTGCGCGAAGTGCGCTTTAAGCATGGTAGGGATCACGGAGTCAGCGACACCCCTATCCCTCAGCACCTGGGACTCAATAGCCAAGCCGTCAAAGCCAGCGAGGGTAAAGCAGGGTGCAAGATGGGTCCCTGAGACAGCAGATCTTCGCGCAGCGGAAGACGCCAAGGACCATCTGCCACCATTTGCACCACGTCGGCGTACCAAGGGCGCCGAGGCCAATCCGGAGCTACCAGGATTGTCTGAATCCCCTCCGCTTCTACCCTGCACAGTAGTTGCGGTACAAGTTTGATGGGAGGGAAGGCGTACAGTAGCCGATACCGACCCCAAGGCGCCACCAACGCGTCCGTGGCGGCCACTAGCGGGTCTCTCGTCCTGCACATGAAGGTCTGCACCTTGTGATTGAACCAGGACGCCATGAGGTCCACGTCTGGTGTGCCCCACTTGTGGCAAATCTGGCAGAACACTTCCGGATGTAGGGACCATTCCCCCTGATCCAGTGTCTGGCGACTGAGAAAGTCCGCCTGCCAATTCTCCATGCCCGGAATGTAAATGGCGGAGATTGCCGATACGTGGAGTTCTGCCCATCGCAGACTGAACCCGAACCGGGAGGCCACGCAGCCTTACCATCCAGTGGGAGAGGCAGAGCCTGATCACCCTCAACTCCAGCACATTGATCGGAAGACGGGATTCCTGTGCCGACTAACGGCCCTGAGCAGATAGGCTGGCGTACGTCGTGACTATCGACCAATTCAGGGGGAGAAACGACTTCCCCAACGTTAGAACCGGAGCCAGAAGCCACAAGGCCAACGATCCCCTGGTCTGATGATCCAATCTGATCAGCTGGTCCAGGGACAGCGGAGACTTGTCCCACCGTGACAGAATCGCCCGCTGCAGGAGCTGGGTGTGACTCTGGGCGTAAGGAACCGCCTCAAAGGCCGAGACCATGAGCCCCAACACCCGCATACAGAACCGTAAAGAGGACCACCGGCGTGACAGCAGGGTGCGCACCGCTGCTTGCAGAGTCAGTAACTTAGCTGGAGGTAACACCACCTTCGCCTTCTCCGTGTCCAGAGTCAGATCGAGGAATTCCAGGCGACAGGACGGGGTCAATGTCGACTTCTGCAAGTTGATCAGCCAGCCGAAGTCTTTCAACGAGGCCAGGATGATAGCCACGTTCTCCTCCAGAGCCGAGGCAGACTCCGCTCTCAGGAGTAAGTCGTCGAGGTAAGCTACCACCGCGATGCCTCTCGGCCTCAATAACGCCAGCACCGGAGCCACCAGCTTGGTGAACACCCGAGGAGCCGAGGCCAGAATGAAGGGAAGTGCCACGAATTGGTAATGTAGATTTCCCACCATAAAGCGCAGGAAGCGCTGGTGCCGGAGAGAAATGGGAACGTGGAGGTACGCGTCCCTGATATCCAGAGACGCCATGAAATTGGTGTAGGGCGGCCACGACCGAACGGACAGATTCCATTCTGAATTTTCACGCCTTCACAAAGTGGTTTAGCGCTTTTAGGTCCAGAACTGGCCTGACCACCTTTTTTGGGCACCACAAATGGGTCTGAATAGAAACCGTGGAACCTTTCCAGCGGAGGTACCGGCACAATCACCCCTTGTTCGGAAAGCGTCTGAACAGCCCCTAGGAGAGGCTCTTGACGCCCCTGAGGGAGTCTCAAGTTCGATGGGAAGAACCCGTCTGGGGGTAGAGTGCTGCACTCTATCCTGTACCCGGAGGACACCACTTCCTGTACCCCACCGGTCAGAAATGTGGGCAGTCCACCTGTCTGCGAACCCCAGAAGTCGCCCCCCCACCCGAAAATTGGGTGGAGGCAACCCATCAGGCGGAGGAGGACTTATCCTCTGCCTTTTCGCTCTTGCGCTGCCAGGGTCGTTTACCTGATCCCAAGGCAGAACCCTTGCCGGCTGCCTGGGGGGGGGAGAGAGGGGGTCACTCACCAGTCGGGTAGCCACCTGATTGCAGACCTGCCTCCCACTGCCGGAGAGGGATGCTGCAGGCCAAAGGCCCCTGGATGGGAACACGGTCCGGTCACTGGGCGCAAGTGGGGGATCACCCACTGGCCACCCGCACGGAACGGGCACAATGCGGCGGACCCCGCCAAGGCTAAGGGTAGCTCGCATCGGTCGGCCACGCTGGGGAAAATTCAGGATTCTGAATATCCTCAATGCCCCAGCCGGCTTCTTGATAGCAGTCTTCATCAGATAGCTTGAGAAAAACAAAATAGTGGTAGAAAAAAAAAGGGGAACCGCAGATCCCATAAGGGAACCAGGTCTAACTCCTTGCACTAGGCATAATAAAAACGGATATGCTATGCAGAGCAGGGGGGTTATATGTTAGAGTGAGGACGGCCCCTGGGAGGGGTCAGCTTGCTTTCTTTCTATTTGCCTAGTCTACTCCTGGTAGGATGTGTATATAACCCCACTTATCAATGAACGTAAGAGAAATCATAATTTTGTAAAGAATTATGAGAAAAAATGACAAGTTCAAAAAAAACTCACCATGCCTCTTACTAAATACCTTGGAATGTCTACTTTCCAACAAGGGGTCATTTGGGGGGTATTTGTACTTTCCTGGCCTGTTAGGGTCTCAAGAAATGAGATAGGCTGTCGGTACATCGGGTGTGATCAATTTTCAATGATTAGCACCGTAGCTTGTAGACTGTCACAAAGACCAAATAATATCCACTAATTTGGGTTATTTTTACCAAAGATATGCAACAGTATAAATTGTGGCCAAAATTTATGAAGAAAAATTACTAATTTGCAAGATTTTATAACAAAAACTAAGAAAAATGCGTGTTTTTTTTCTAAATTTTCGGTCTTTTTTCATTTATAGCGCAAAAATAAAAAAAAAACAGCGGTGATTAAATACCACCAAAAGAAAGCTCTATTTGTGTGAAAAAAGGACGCAAATTTCATATGGGTACAGTGTTGCATGACTGAGTAATTGCCATTCAAAGTGTGAGAGCACTGAAAGCTGAAAATTGGTCTGGGCAGGAGGGGGGTTTAAGTGCCCAGTAAGCAAGTGGTTAATGAGTGCTCGTTAATGCCTGCAGGTGTTCTTCTGATGGCTTTACTTGCACACTTCAGGGCTTATTCAAAAAGGTGCCAGAAGCTTTCATTTATCCTAGATTTGGATATGTTATGAGCTGGGTGGTTTTATCTGTCTCCCACCCTAGTGTGCACTATATAAAGTAAGTTAAGGATACAGCAATCACTGTTTATTTACATTGTTTAAATATACAGTTAAGGAGACTCAGTTTTGCTTCTGCTCCAAATAAGTTATTTGGTTATGTCTAGGGTAACAGTATCTGCTGTGCACTCCAGTGTGTGTGCCTAGACTTCTGTCACCGGGAGCTCCCTGAGTTCCACCATATAGATGTGAAATGGATTGGAGCCAGAGACTAGGCTATAACTGACTTATGATTCTACCAATTGTTGGCTTTGTGGAATTGTCATTAGATACGTATAAATGGCTGTGTGTGGGGTATTAGATAAATACTCTGTCTCTGTCCTTCTACTTCTCCAAGTATGTTATAACTCTATGTATTTAAATACTCAACATTGGAGCTTATGCTTGTGTTTTGGGTTATATTCTTATGGTACCATTGCGGTTCATGCCGCATATGCGATCTAATATATTAAAGAGGAAGTAAACCCAGATTGGGTTTACTTCCTCTGTATTCCCCTGTAATGTGGAAGCATAATGGGCTACTATGCATTGCATAGTAGCCCATTATGTGCCACTTACCTGAAAACGAAGCCTGCAATGTCCAGCGCTGTCCCCCGTGCAGGCAGCGTCCATCTTCTGCCCCTCTTCCTTCCGGGGCTGGGACTCCGGCGCTGTGACTGGCCAGAGTGGCGTGACGTCACTCCCGCTCATGCGCGCGGCAGCTACCAGTCACGCCACGGTCGCAGTGGAGGAACGGCACGGAGGCAGTTTCTCCACTGCGCATGTGCCGACATGACGTCGGCACATCCACTTCCCTGCATATCTCCTGAACCGTACAGGTTTAGGAGATATGCAGAGCACCTACAGGTAATCCTTATTATAGGCTTACCTGTAGGTTAAAGCGGTTGTCCCGAGTTGACAATCACTTTAACTCTGAGGCTACGTTTCCAAGCTGCGACCCAAAAGGTTGCGTGATTTAGAGTGCGGCTTTAATTCACCTTCAGTCCCTGGATTTGGGTTGCCTCAGAGATCACATCTCTATGGTTAAGGGACCCTTTCCTGGGTCGCTGTAACCTTGAATCGCATAGGTTGAAACAATTGCCATTTGAAATCTATGGGCTGTGACTTGTCATGCGACTGTGTTCAGGGTCGCATGGCGAGTCGCACTAGTAGTAATTGAACCTAATGGTTAAAATGACCTGCTGGAAGTTTAGCCCTCATTGGTACAAGTGGCTGTATGAATTGGGAGGCTTTTACTGGACCTTTACATTTTCTTGCGCAATCGGTTGTCCTAATACATTAAGGTTCATAGACAGCAAGGGTATAAATGGTATCTTCATGCAATTTCTAAAACATGCCATACGGACATAGCCATTTTGTCCTGTGCTGGTAAAGTCTCCGGTGGAGACTAAGCAAGAAGCAGGTCTGAGACACCTGCAGACTCTGACCCTAAGGGAAGAAAGAGGCTAAAACTCGGTTTCTCCTTTTCTTGCACCCTTGTGTTGGGGGCACCAGAGGTTTTGGGTTGACTCTCTGTACAATCCACAGACCAGCAGAGTGGGACTGGGGAGTCTGGCTGTTTGAGTATCCCTCTTTTCCCTACCAGTGGTGGGGCTTCATTTGGGTCTCCCTAGGTGGCTGAGTGCTGGTCATAGTAGTATGATCGTCTGCACCTTCGTCTACTTGTAAAAGGCTCATACCACCTTGTGTCCTCTCCCTGTAGGACAAAGGAAGGGAGAAAAAGTGGAACCGCCTAAGGGACAGATGCACAGCCTGCACATACAGGATCATCTCCTGCCTGGATATCAGCTCCAGTGCTGCAACACTCTAGGAAGTTTCCTAGAAAGCATTGCAGAGAAATTACAAAGTGTCTTGGTTTTCACAAATATTCCTCCTCCGCTGGAGAAGCAGCTATTCTAGTGAGCACTGAGGCTCTGGTGGAGCCTTCCCTCACTCCCTTTGGGTCAAGCACCATATCTTCATTTGCTGGCCTGATTAATATGGATTGATCATGGCAGCTGGCTTCCCCAAATCTTTTTTGGAGGGAATATTGCACAGTACATCACTTTTACACAGCATTCCTAATAGAACAGCTATAGCAAGTCAAAGTAAATATTCTGTTAATGCTACAGGCTCAGTCGTCTGAAGTGGTGATCTGCATAACTTGCCACCAGTATCACAATGTGCCATATGAAGTCAGACTTCCAACGTTGGGAAGAGCACCTGTCATTTATAAAATTGTCAGGTTCATTTTTACTCAGTTCCTTTCCAAACACTCAACAGCTACCGTACCAGCTTTTCGAGGGGAGAAAGGTCATAGGTGTGGGCATATGCATTTTGGGTATGCATAGCATTGTGGCAGAACTCTCGCTGGATAACTACAAGGGCCTATTGTCTAAATATCCATAGGTATCTCTTGAATGAAGATTATGTAGTAAGAGATCTATAGATTGGAGATCAACCTCTAGTTTGCTTGTTCAGTTCTGGAGCCCAGATAAAAGCAAGAGGGTGTCAAAATATTGCTATCACAAGGTGATTAAAATATGCAGTGATGGAAGCTTATCAGGCATCATCACTGTTTTCTCTAGAAAACATCAAAGCTCTTTCCAACAGAGCAGGGGCCATTTCTTGGGCTGACAGCGTCATCACGTCTCATCCCCAGATCTGCAAGTCAGTAACCAGGTCCAGCTTCCAAATCTTTGCGAAACCTTTCCGACCGGGCCTGTTCTCTAACCAGGAACAGATCCTTGGGAGGAGGTTGCTTAACCACTTGCCGACCGCCAACCGCAGGTTGACGGCAACAAGGTGGTTCGTTATCGCAAATCGCCGTCATACGACGGCGGCTGCGATAACGCGCACTGTGAGCGTGCACGCGCCGCCGGAGGCACGCACGCACGCTCACTGTGTTCGGGGAGGGCCAGGGAGCGGGTGCGGCGGCATTCGATTGCCGCCGGCTACCCGCGATGGCCCCCCCGGAGTGAAGGAACAGAGGTCCATGTATGTAAACACGGACCTCCTTTCTGTGAAGGGGGAAGGGCTGTGATCACAGCCTTCCTGTATAAGGAGGCTGTGACCACTTCCCTTCCCCAGCTAGGGCAGTCCCCACACAGTTAGAACACGCCCAGGGAACATAGTTAACCCTAAGAGCGCCCCCTGCAGGTTAACCCCTTCACTGCCAATGGCATTTACACAGTAATCAGTGCATTTTTATAGCACTGATCGCTGTATAAAATACCAATGGTCCCAAAAAAAGTGTCAAAATGGTCCGACATGTCCGCTAAAATATCGCAGTCCCGCTAAAAATCGCAGATCGCCGCCATTAATAGTAAAAAATAAAAAAAAAAAAAATAAAAACCCCAAAAATGAATTATCATCCGTAAACGCGACCACTTTTGCGCAAACCAATCAATAAACGCCGATTGCGAATTTTTTTTTTATCGCAAATATGAGGAAGAATATAAAATCGGCCAAAAACGGTGAAAAAAAATGTTATATTTTTTTTTTTGGATTTGTATTTTAGCAAAAAGTAAGAAATTTGGGTTTTTTTGCAAAATTGTCACTCTTCTTTTGTTTACAGCAGTGATCAGAAATGACGCAGAGGTTATCAAATACCACCAAAAGAAAGCTCTGTTTGTGGGCAAAAAAAGGACGCAAATTTCGTTTGGGTACAACGTCGCACGACCGCCCAATTTTCAGTTAAAGCGACGCAGCGCCGAATCGCAAAAAGGGCTTCGGTCCTAAAGCTGGAAATCCTTCCGGGGCTGAAGTGCAGGAAAAAAACGGGTGTTTGTCTCGAAAGAAAACCACCATAAACTATTGGAGACGCAGTAAAGACTAGTGACGACATTTGTTTTCTTCTCACTGTTAAAACGTTTTTTTGGGTTTAAAGAATGAAAAACGATTTTATGTTTAGGTTTTTTTTTTTATATTGTAAAAAAAAGTGGCAAAAACCGGCTAAAATATAAGAAGGAGTATAAACGCTATTTTTTTTTTAAGCGTTAGCCGCAAATAACTAACCAAACGCGTTTT
>BLSH010374439.1:6253-18969 GCA_018402905.1 Glandirana rugosa | reverse complement strand
CGGTTCTGGTATGTCGACAAATTGGTGAACGGCTGGCGGCTAGCCGTAGACTGCCGCCGTTTCACCAAGCAAGGGCGTTTTGCGGCAGTATTCTGCTGCCGACGCCTTAGCTCAAATCACTCGCGCGCGCGCGGCGACCTCCGAGTGACACAAGCCCCTCCCAAGGGTTAAGTATGTTCCCTGGGCGTGTTCTAACTGTAGGGGGACTGCACTATCTGGGGAAGGAAAGTGGTCACAGCCTTCGTATACAGGAAGGCTGTGATCACAGCCCTTTCCCCTTCACACAGAGCGGAGGTCCGTGTTTACATACACGGACCTCCGTTCCTCCGCTCCCCCCATCGCGGGTAGCCGGCGGCAATCGAAGCCGCCGCACCCGCTCCCTGGCCCTCCCCGAACACAGTGAGCCTCCAGCGGCGCGCGCGCGCTCACTAAACTCGATTCCGCAGCCGTCGTCTTATGACGGCGTTTTGCGGGAACGAACCACTTTGCCGCCGTCAGATGCCGATCGGCGGTCGGCAAGTGGTTAAACAGCTGTATGGTCTTGGCCACCGTGCTGCAGCTCAGTTACAGGGTCTTGGCAATCTTCTTTTAGCCTAGTCCATCTTTATGTAGAGCAGGGATAGGTAACCTGGGGCCC
This sequence comes from Glandirana rugosa, assembly GCA_018402905.1. Taxonomy (NCBI): domain Eukaryota; kingdom Metazoa; phylum Chordata; class Amphibia; order Anura; family Ranidae; genus Glandirana; species Glandirana rugosa. The sequence continues at coordinate 18,332 of BLSH010374439.1, read as the reverse complement.
TCCACCTGTTGCAGAACTACAAGTCCCATCATGCGTCTGGGAGTAATTGTAACTACCAGCCTTGCAATGCCTCATGGGAAATGTAGTTCCACAACAGCTGGAGGGCTACTGGTTGCCTACCCCTGATGTAGAGCAACAATTTGTTTTTTCAGATCCTCAGAGTTTTTTGTCATGAGGTGCCATGTTGAAGTTCCAGTGACCAGTATGAGGGAGTGAGAGCGATAACACCCAATTTAACACACCTGCTCCCCATTTGCACCAGAGACCTTGTAATACTAACGAGCCACATGGCCCAATTTGAACATTTTCACTTAGGGGTGTACTCACTTTTGTTGCCAGCGGTTTAAACATTAATGGCTGTGTCGAGTTATTTGGGGGGCAGCAAATTTACACTGTTATACAAGCTGTACACTCACTACTTTACATTACAGCAAAGTGTCATTTCCTCAGTGTTCTCACATGAAGAAAAGATATAATAAAATATTTACAAAAATGTGAGGGGTGTACTCACTTTTGTTAGATACTGTACACACCATAGTCTGTAGATGCTATAAAAAAAAACTTTCACACAAATCAATATGCACTTATTGTGATTTTTTATATTGTGATCCACATTATAAAAAAAGACTGCTCACCAGTAGTACCTCAGTATTAAACAATCAACTGATATATATATATATATATATATATACATACATACACACACATACACACACAGTAGTAATCTGTTGGTAAACCATCAACTTACTTTACCATTATACCCCCACAACCATATGTCATAGACAAGTTGATCATTGGGGGGGGGGGAATGGGAATTGGCGCCATCCTGGAAGATTTCTGAAAAGTGAGTTATCAGGTAATAACTCTGTTTTTCCAAGTCATCTTCCAGGACGGCTTACAGAGAGGACAACATAGAACTACATGATTAGGGTGGGACCCACAGCTTTAAGCAACCTCCTCCCAAGGCCCGGTCGGAAAGGTTTCACGAAGGTTTGGAAGCTGGACCTGGTTACTGACTTTCAGATCTGGGGACGAGACGTGATGACGCTGTCAGCCCAAGAAATGGGCCCTGCTCTGTTGGAAAGAGCTTTGATGTTTTCTAGAGAAAACAGTAATGATGCCTGATTAGCTTCCATCACTGCATATTTTAATCACCTTGTGATAGCAATATTTTGACACCCTCTTGCTTTTATCTGGGCTCCAGAACTGAACAAGCAAACTAGAGGTTGATCTCCAATCTATAGATCTCTTACTACATAATCGATACCTATGGACATTTAGACAATAGGCTCTTGTAGTTATCCAGCGAGAGTTCTGCCACAATGCTATGCATACCCAAAATGCATATGCCCACACCTATGACCTTTCTCCTCTCGAAAAGCTGGTACGGTAGCTGTTGAGTGTTTGGAAAGGAACTGGGTAAAAATGAACCTGACAATTTTATAAATGACAGGTGCTCTGCCCAACGTTGAAAGTCTGACTTCATATGGCACAGTGTGATACTGGTGGCAAGTTCTGCAGATCGCCACTTCAGACGACTGAGCCTGTAGCATTAACAGAATATTTACTTTGACTTGCTATAGCTGTTTTGTTAGGAAGGCTGTGTAAAAGATGTACTGTGAAATATTCCCTCCAAAAAAGATTTGGGGAAGCCAGCTGCCGTGATCAAGCCATATTAATCAGGCCAGCAAATGAAGAGATGGTGCTTGACCCAAAAGGAGGGAAGGCTCCACTAGAGCCTCAGTGCTCACTAGAATAGCTGCTTCTCCTCCAGCGGAGGAGGAATCTTTGTGAAAACCAAGACACTTTGTCATTTCTCTGCAATGCTTTCTAGGAAACTTCCTAAAGTGTTGCAGCACTGGAGCGGATATCCAGGCAGGAGATAATCTGTACAAGCAGGCTGTGCATCTGTCCCTTAGGCGGTTTCACTTTTTCTCCCTTCCTTTGTCCTACAGGGAGAGGACACAAGGTGGCATGAGCCTTTTACAAGGAGAGACAAGGGTGCAGATGATCATACTATGACCAGCACTCAGCCGCCTAGGGAGACCCAAATGGAGCCCCACCACTGGTAGGGAAAAGAGGGTTACTTAAACAGCCAGACTCCCCAGACCCACTCTGCTGGTCTGTGAATTGTACAGAAAGTCAACCTAAAACCTCTGGTGCCCTCTATACCAGGGCGTAAGAAAAGGAGAAACCCAGTTTTAGCCTCTTTCTTACCATAGGGTCAGAGTCTGCAGGTGTCTCAGACCTACTTCCTGCTTACAGTCTCCACCAGAGACCTTAACAGCACAGGACAAAATGGCTTTGTCCGTATGGCATGTTTTAGAAATTGCATGAAGATACCATTTATACCCTTGCTGTATATGAACCTTAATGCATTAGGACAACCGATTGCGCAAGACAATGTAAAGGTCCAGTAAAAGCCTCCCAATTCATACCGCCACTTATACCAATGAGGGCTAAACTTCCAGCAGGTCATTTTAACCATTAGGTTCAGTTACTACTAGTGCGACTCGCCATGCGACCCTGAACACAAAGTCACATGACAAGTCACAGCCCATAGATTTCAAATGGCAATTGTTTTAACCTATGTGATTCAAGGTTACAGCGACCCAGGAAAGGGTCCCTTAACCATAGAGATGTGATCTCTGAGGCAACCCAAATCCAGAGACTGAAGATGGATCAAAGCCGCACTCTAAATCACGCAACCTTTGGGTCGCAACATTGGCAATGTAGCCTCAAAGAGTTAAAGTGGTTGTCAACTCGTGGCAACCACTTTAACCTACAGGTAAGCCTATGGATAAGGCTTACCTGTAGGTGAACTGCTTATCTCCTAAACCTGTATGGTTCAGGAGATATGCAGGGTAGTGAATGTGCCGACGTCATGTCGGCACATGCGCAGTGGAGAAACGGCCACCATGCCGTTGCTCCACTACGATCCTGCCGTGACTGGCGGCGCATGCGCGGGAGTGACGTCCCGCTACTACGCCCAGTCACAGCGCCGGCATCGCGGCCCCGGAAGGAAGAGGGGCTGAAGGACGCGGCCAGCACGGGGGACAGCGCAGGTTTCTTTTTCAGGTAAGTGGCACATAATGGGCTACTATGCGATGCATAGTAGCCCATTACGCTTCTACATTACAGGGGAATACAGAGGAAGTAAACCCAATCTGGGTTTACTTCCTCTTTAATATATTAGATTGCATATGAGGCATGAACCACAATGGTACCATAAGAATATAACACAAGCATAAGCTCCAATGTTGAGTATTTAAATACATAGAGTTATAACATACTTGGAGAAGTATAAGGACAGAGACCGAGTATTTAGCCAATACCCCACACACAACCATTTATACCTATCTAATGACAATGCCACAAAGCCAACAATTGGTAGAATCATAAGTCATAGTTATAGCCTAGTCTCTGGCTCCAATCCATTACACATCTATATGGTGGAACTCAGGGAGCTCCGGGTGACAGAAGTCTAGGGACACACACTGGAGTGCACGCAGATACTGTTACCCTATAGTGGGTACAGCTTCAGCTCCTAGACATAACCAAATAACTTATTTGGAACAGAAGCAAAACTGAGTCTCCTTAACTTTATATTTAAACAAAGAAAATTAACAGTGATTGCTGTATCCTTAACTTACTTTATATAGTGCACACTACGGTGGGAGACAGATAAAACCAACCAGCTCATAACATATCCAAATCTAGGATAAATGAAAGCTTCTGGCACCTTTGAATAAGCATTGAAGCATGCAACTAAAGCCATCAGAAGGCCAACATCTGCAGGCATTAACGAGCAATCATTAAAGTCGATGTAAACCCAAAAAAAAAAAAAAAAAAAAATGTAATTAATAATCCTGCCTGGTAGAGTATAGCATGTTATGTCATCTGTGCCTAGTCTTGCCACAAAGAGTTACTCCAACTGTGAGTAATGAGCTTATCTTTTTTCAGGAAGAGAAAGTCCGACTAACAGGGAAATACACAGTCGATCCGCCCCTTGCTCTGTGAGTGACAAGCAATTTTCTTATCTCCTTCACACAGCAGAGTAAGTTTTACACTCCCCCCTCAATGTGTCAGTATAGAAGTGGGTGGGGAGGTTTGTGACATCACAACTCCACCCACCAAACTCCAGCAAACACAGACACCCACTGATTTCAGCATTTTACAGAGCTGCTAGTGCTTACAGGAAGGACATTTGCAAGGTAGGGATATATGCAGGAGGCTTGCATGTATATATACACACACATTAATACTGTGTCATTAATTTATACTGGGTGGGTGGTGGGTTTACATCCACTTTAAACTTGGGTGTTTCCATGCAAGCCTTGCATGGAGGTTACACCCAGGAGTCTGCTAATTGAATCATGCAGGATTCCACATCTAAACTTTTAGTTCAGCCTAGGAATGGGTTATTGCCTACGGCCAAGTCACACCACATGCAGGGTGTGTGTTCCACCCCCCCCCCCTCCCCATCAAATATGCATGGAAAATAGGTTATATGGCTTATTTCACACCAGTGCAGGCAGTTCCAGCTCCAGAAAAAAAAAAAAAAAAAGTAGAACATGCTGCATTTTTTCTGCACTTAACTGTACTGTCCTTATTCTAAGTAGGGGGGGAAAACTGCACTGGACTGCATCAAAAACGCACCAAAAACGCGCATGCAGAAAAGCATCCAGACTGCCTTTCTATGGTGTGAACTGGCCCCAAATCCAAAAACAGAAAGTCCTGCTTAACTTTCAGCAGACCCTAAAAACAGGGTGTAATTGATGGAGTAAGTAGACCCCCGGAGCCCTGCTCAAGTGTGACCTAAGTGTAGGAAGGGGTTAACAGGTTGCAGCTTCTGCTGATCTCTGGGTTAGCCTGCCCCCGCTCTGCAGTTTATAGGTGTTAGGCCCTCTGCCTCCAAATGACCACACAATGGTGAATAAGAACACAAAGCACATTCACTCTGTTTGTGGGAGGCATGCAAACACCCACAGCAACCAATACCCAAAAAGGAAGGAACTCCTCCTAAGGGTTACCACCTTGTGGCGATTTGCCACAAATTATAGCAAAGTATCATGGTGGGACCAGAGTACATGGTGTAGCTTTGCAGACCAGATAAAGTCTGCTGTAATACTCTTGGGATGGCACCAGGGAATACTTACACAACCACCTTATAGCTGTCCCTTCAGGGGGATCTGCAGCTTAGCAGGTTGCATTCTGTTTTGGCTTACCAACATAGTTTACCAGCCTCAACAAACACGTGCCCCTCCCCCCAACTGGGAGTAGTCATGGATTCTGAATGCCTCTGCTCCAGCCATGCAGTATTCCCTCCAAAAAGATTTGGGGAAGCCAGCAGCCTTGATCAATCCATATTAATCAGGAGCTCAGACAGCAAACGAAAACCAAAACACTTTGTCATTTTTCTGCAATGCTCTCTAGGAAACTTCTTAAGAGTATTGCAGCATCCAGTATCCAGGCAGGATATAATCTGTACATCTGTCCCTTAGGCGGTTCCCCTTTTGCTCACTTCCTGTGTCCTACAGGGAGAGGACACTAGGTGATATGAGCCTTTTACTAGGAGAGACGAGGGTGCAGACGATCATACTATGACCAGCACTCCGCCACCTAGGGAGACCCAAATTAAGCCCCACTACAGGTAGAGAAAAGGAGGGATACACAAACAGCCAGACTTCCCAGACCCGGTCTGCTGGTCTGTGGATTGTACAGAGAATTATCCTAAATCCTCTGGTGCCCCCTATACCAGGGAGTAAGAAATGAGAAACTTGCCTTTAGCCTCATTCTTACAGTAGGGTCAGAGTCTGCCGGTGTCCCAGACCTGCTTCCTGCTTACAGTCTCCGCTGGTAACTTTACCAGCACAGGACAGAATGGCTTCCACCATCTTCTCTGTATCCCTGAAAGGTCAAGTAGTGCAGATACCGGTCTGGTGCTGTGGATCGGACGCCTCACCTGGGACAGTGCATGGAGCCTGCAGCCCCAACCACCAGGTCAGTGTTTGCTACCAATAACATGGCCGCCCTGCAAGCATCAGGACACCACTAGACCACACTGTCCCCCGGAAGGCTCACTGAGTCAAAATCCCACACTACCAGTGTACCTGAACTACAGGCATGATGTTGACTGGACTCTCATGGAGAGAGGGGGGTCTCCTGGAGTAAAAATTCAAGGCTCCTTTCCAGGGCAGCCTGAACAAGCCCAAGCTACATGCATCCCCAGGTTCACTGCCCCTGTTCTGAGATGCTGTAGCCGGGAGGCCCCTGCCGCCTAGCATTAAGGCCATAAAAAAAAAAAAAACTTCTTCAGAGTTCTTGTCAGGCCGGAGGAAACACATATATGAGGTACTACTGGCGAGCAGTCTTTTTTATAATGTGGATCATGTCTTTCCTCTGTTAGGTGGGAGGAGCCTCTCTCTCTGTAAGCCGTCCTGGAAGATGACTTGGAAATTTTTTTTTTTTTTTTTTTTTAAATGTTCTGACTTTAGTTTAGATCACAAAATAAAAAAAACCCAGTGGTGATCAGATGCCACCAATTAGAAGCTCTATTTGTTTGACTTAAGGACACAAATTTAATTTGGGTACAGAGTTGCATGACCATGCAATTGTCAATTAAAATAGCTCAGTGCCAAATTGCAAAAAATTGCCTGAGCAGGAAGGGGGTAAAACCTTCCAGAGGTTAAGTGGTTAGGTGTGAACACCTGTGTAATCCGATTCAAGTGCAGACCAAAAAAACTGGATTTTTTTTGACTTACCGTAAAATCCCTTTCTCTGAGTTCGTCGACAGGCACAGCGATTCTTAGGACCAAGTGGGTTATGCTGCCCCTTATCAGGAGTTACTAGGCAGAATACGCAGTTCTAACAGAAAAAAGAACAGCAACAGACACAGCCCCTCCCAGGGGGGCAGTCCCCATTGGCAGATAACCCCACACCCAGCTCCTGCTAGCTCAGTTCGTAACAAGCAGTGCAACCACAAGAGGGGTGGGTGCTGTGCCTGTCGATGAACTCAGAGAAAGGGATTTTACGGTAAGAAAAAAAAAAAAAAAAAAAAAAAAAAGCTCATTTTCTCTTTCTTTTGTCGACAGGTACAGCGATTCTTAGGACTAAGTGGGACGTCCAAAAGCAGTGTCAAAAAAATGAGGGGTTCGTAACAGAACAACAGAACTACACCCAACCGAACCCTCAGTGAGGAAACACACGTGCAAAACCTTGCGGCCAAGCGCAGCATCCGAGGATGCTAAAACATCAACTTTGTAAAACTTTGAGAAGGTATGCACAGAGGACCAAGTAGCCGCCTTGAGCACTTGAGACACAGACGCCTGATGTCGAAAAGCCCAGGAAGTGCTAATCTCCCTGGTAGAGTGAGCCATGACCGAAAAAGGAGGCTCCAGACACCGAGCAGCATAGGCTCGGGTCACCATCCGTCTATCCAACGTGAGATAGCGGCCGAAGAGGCCACCTTATCTATGCGTGGACCATCCACCACGACAGAGGAGCATCCAACCTCCGGAAGGAGGCCATGGTCGCCAGATACACCCGCAGGGCACGAACAACATTTAGGGAGTGCAGAGAAACCTCCTTCGGGTGAGATGGGCGTGGGCACAATGAAGGAAGGACAATGTCCTTATAGATGTGGAAGGATGACACAACCTTCGGTAAAAAGGAAGATGAAGGGCGCAAGACCGCCTTATCCTTTTGTAGGACCAGATATGGAGACCCACGAGATAGAGCCGCCAACTCGGACACCCGCCGAGCGGATGTGATAGCCCCCCAGGAAAAACACCCCCCGAGAAGCGGTTGCAGGAATATCCCAGATATTCTCAAAGGGCGGCTTCTGAAGGACCAAATTAAGGTCCCATGGCGCCAGAGGCGACTGTACCTGGGGAACAACGTGCTGAGCCCTCTGCATAAGGTACAGATCAATGGATGCGTCGCCAAAAGACGCTGATAAAAAAACCATCAGAGCATAAACCTGACCCTTGATAGTACTCAACGCCAGCTTCTGGTCCCTTCTGTAGGAAGGCCAGCACGCGAAACACCGAGAAGGAATGAGGGTTTCACCCTCCGGCTTCGCACCAGGCGATGTAAGCCTTCCAGGTGCGATGATAAACTTACGTGAGGTGGCCTTACGCGCCCTCAACATGGTAGGAATCACCGAGTCCAAGACACCTCGACCCCTCAACACCCGGGATTCAATAGCCAGGCCGTTCAAGCCAGAGAGGGTAAAGCAGGGCGCAAGATGGGCCTCTGGGACAGAAGATCTTTGTGAAGCGGGAGTCGCCAGGGGACATCCACCACGATTCACACTACGTCGGCGTACCAAGGACGCCTTGGCCAATCTGGAGCTACCAGAATGGTAGGAAAGCCCTCTGCTTCCATTCTGCACAGAAAGCGCAGAAGCAGCTTGAGATGGGAAAAAGGCATAGATGAGTCGATACCAAGCCCACGGAGCTATTAGAGCATCCGCCGCAACCACCAAGGGATCCCTTGTTCTGCTCACGAAGGTCTGCACCTTCCGATTGAGATGGGACGCTAGCAAGTCCACGTCCGGAGCACCCCACCTCAGACAAATCTGATGAAACACCTCCGGGTGCAGGGACCACTCTCCCTGGTCCAGGCGCTGACGACTGAGATAGTCCGCCTGCCAGTTTCCCATGCCCAGCATGAGAACAGCCGAGGTTGCTGGAACTTGGATTTTTGCCCATCGCAGAATGGGGGCTACCTCCGAGGCCGCAGCCGAGCTTCTCGTCCCGCCCTGGTGATTCACGTATACCACGGCCGTGGCATTGTCCAACTGAATCCGGGCAGGGCACCCGAGCAGCCTCAATGGCCAATGGCAGAGGCAGCACCGGATCGCTGGCAATTCCAGGGCATTGATCGGGAGACGAGATTCCTCCGGAGACCACTGACCCTGGGCTGAGAACAGCCCCAGGACTCCACCCCAGCCGGTCAGGCTGGCATCGATTGTGATCACCATCCAGCGAAGAGGGAGGAAAAACCTCCCCGAGCAGCGATGCCCAATCCATCCTGATCACTCGATCCAGTGAAGATAGGGACCTGTCCCCTCTCAGGAGAATCTCCCATTGCAAAATGTGGGTATGACCCAGAGCATGAGGGACCGCCACGAAGGAGGCCACCATGAGGCCCAAAACCCGCATGCAAAACCGGATTGAGGCCCATTTCTGGGACAGTAGGGACGGAACCCCGACTGAAGCATCTGCTTCTTGGTAGGCAGAAGGAAAATCGTCGCCCGGGCTGCATCCAAGATCAGCCCCAGATACTCCCGGCGGTGAGACGGAATCAAAACCGACCTCGGAAGATTGATCACCCATCCGAACTCGTGCAAAGTGTGTGGGGCGATTGACACAATGGCCCTAAACGCTGGAGCAGACTCCGCTCGCACCACCACGATGCCCCTCTGCACCGCAGAGCCAGAACCGGGGCCAGTAATTTGGCAAAGACCCAAGGCCAGGTCAAACGGGAGAGCTACGAACTGGTAGTAATCCTCTCCAACCGCAAGGTACAGGAGCACTGTTGCTGGGCGCAGATGGGAACATGCAGGTATGCATCCTTGATATCAGGGGAGGCCAGGAAAAAAATGCCCTGGTGCAGGGCCGCTACCACCGAGCGGACAGACTCCATCCGAAAACCTGCAGTTTCGCACAAACCTGTTGAGGTCCCTCAGATCAAGGATGGGACGAACCCCATCCTTCTCCGGAACCACGAATGTTGGAACAAAAAAACCTTGGGAACGCTCCGCATGCGGAACGGGAACGACCGCCCCTGACCAAACAGGTCCTGTACGGCCCTGAAATAGGGCCCATAGCCTGGCCGCAGGCAGCTGCAGGTTGGAGGCGAATAGCCTATCTGAGGGGCGGGAACGAAGTTCTATTCTGTATCCCAACGAGACCATCTCGTCCCAGTGGTCCGAAATGCAGGTGGACCCCCTGTCTGCGAACCCCAGGAGACGTCCCCCTCCTCACCCGAGAGCCGGGTGGAGGCAACCCAACATGCGGAGGAAGCCTCGTCCCCTGACTTGGCACGGTTACGCTGCCAGCCTTACCAGCAGGGGGGGGGGGGCGCAATCCTCCCTGTCTCCGGTAGAAAGGTGCTCTTCCCACCTGTGAGGTTGTTGATAATCTCAACCAAGCCACCCACCCTGGGAAAGGCAAGTCTGCCAAGGCCCTTTTTAGAAGTCTGGTGCGCTAACCAGCACTACAGCCAAGGCCACCGCCAGGCCACACAGAGACCACGGACGCCTTGGATGTCAGGGAGGCCGTGTCCAGGGCCGCATCCCACACATACCGTAGCCCATGGACAAGCTGATCAGCTAGACCCATGCAGTCAGGAGGAACCTAAGTGTTGCTCACCTCGCTATATAACAGCTCCGCCCACAAGTGAGTGGTGTGCGATGCCAGCGCAGAAGCCACAACGAGCCGCCTGTCTGATCCCGCCATAACAAACAGGGATCTGACGCAAACTTCGGTCTTCCCATCAACCGGGTCCCTAAAAAGCCGGCATGACCTCCACCAGAATCGTGGTCGCCCTATTCAGGTGGGACGGGGGGGGGGGGGTTTGGACAACCACGGGGGGGGATGATGCCCACTTCTGCAACAGTGCCACCCCAACAGCATAGCGCACAGCGAAACGTCTAGGAGGGGAGTGGAGACCAGAACCGTACCGGCCGCTCACCACCCAACCCCTAGAAGCTGCTTGCCTCGGCTGTCCACCGCTGTCGCTGCCCGGCTCGCCTCCTGTCCTTCTCCACTGCTGCGGTCCATAGCTGCTGCCACTGCTGCCCAGGGAGATCCGGCCGTTCAGGGGGGGGTAAACCAGCACCAGCGCGACCAGGACCGCCCCCTGGCACACACAGGCCAGATCAAAGTACAGAGACCACAGAAATATGGCCGCCCCGCACCACTAGAGGCCAAACCCCATAGAAAACAGCGCCGCGGCTATGCCAAAATGGCCGCCGGCCGTTCCCCAGGCTCTACCATGCGGCCAGCTACAGGAAAATGGCGGCCGGACCCCAGCAAAATGGCCGCCGAGCTATCCGACCGCCGCAGCACGAGGTGCGGAGGGGGGGGGGGGGGACCTCTAGGGCCCTACATGCACCCAAACCCTGGGAGCCACTGGGAGAGGGTATGGGGGGGCAACAGCGGGGTACCGGAGGGGTGGGGAGGGGGGATTACTAGCAAGGGAGGGGGTGTGAAGGCCACCCGCTACCCGACACCCCAGAGGGGGGGGGGGGGACATACTTACCCCATCTAGTCGGGCGGTGCGGGAATCCCACCCGGACAGCTTTCACGCTCCCGGCTAGGCCGGAGGGAGCTGTCGGCCCTGGGCACACTGCGTGCGACGGCGGGGCGTTTAACCTGCGGGGCCACCCCGTCCGAATCGGGGGTTGTCACGGTCGACCCAGCACAAAGCATCCGGTTTAACGCCTGATGGCCAGCTGGGGAGACTACCTGGATCCAAGAACCAGCCAGTCACCCAGCGCGGCTACTTGATTGTAGTCTTCATCTGTGAGGCTGTCCTAGGACAGCTGAAAGTGGCCCAGGGAGGCACCACAGATCCAAACAGGGAGCCTAGGTCTAACTCCTTGCACTAGGCAGAGAAAACTGAGCTAGCAGGAGCTGGGTGTGGGGTTATCTGCCAGTGGGGACTGCCCCCTGGGAGGGGCTGTGTCTGTTGCTGTTCTTTTTTCTGTTAGAACTGCCTATTCTGCCTAGTAACTCCTGATAAGAGGCAGCATAACCCACTTAGTCCTAAGAATCGCTGTGCCTGTCGACGAACGAAAGAGAAAAATGGCTCTGCACCATTTTGGTGAGAATGCAATGCGAATTCAGCCATACAATCTGTATGGCTGAATTTGCATCGCAAGACATCACATGTGATCTGCACAGCATCTGGTAAGCATGTTATTTTATTTCTTTTTTTAAATGCCCCCCCTGCAGTGTTATGCTATAATGTGCTAGGATGCGCCACATCCTAGTGCATGATTGATGATTTACCCTTAAAACTGAGCCATCCAGCACTAAGCTGCCACAGCTTCCATCTTCCTTCCAGG
>BLSH010374384.1:0-10644 GCA_018402905.1 Glandirana rugosa | reverse complement strand
ATATAAACGAACAGTGTACTGAAGACACTCCCCGGACTCATCAGGAAAGGCGGAATTACAAAGACGACTATCTAGACATATATAGACTTAGAAAAGAGGGAACGTCGCTTAGAGGCCGTAAACAGACCGAAAGGGGTAATAACGGCAAAACAGGAGACGTATTACCTCTGCATAATCTTGTAGGGCCCGCCTGAGGGGAGGCGAACGGGGTAAATAGGCAAAGGCACACCAGGATACCTGAGAGAGGTTTAAGTGGAGGAGGGACAGGACGAAAGGGTCGTAACCGAATTTCTCCAGAACGTAATGAGGAAAAAATGTACGTATTAAGGGCCTATCGGAAGAAGTTAAAGACGAGGAATTAAAAGGAGTAATGCAAGACCTCTTTAAGCCAATGCTGGGAAAGCAGGACAGGGAGGAGGTGAATTTGGAGAGAGTCCATAGGACCACACGGAAACGGATAAATGGGGCAAGCGGAGGGGAGTCCGCCCGGGATGTTCTAATACGTCTCCATTATGCAGAGGACAAAACGGCAATAATGGGGAAAGCCAGACAAATGCCGGAGATTCGCTGCAAGGGAGAAAAGATTCAGATATATACAGATCTATCAGCAGAAACATTAAGGCGGAAAGGACTACTCAGGCCCCTCACAGAAGTCATGTGACAAGCAAATATAACTTACTGGTGGGGATTCCCGGCATGCCTGAAAGGAAGAAAAGAGGGTCGAACGGCGGTGCTGAGATTCCCAGAAGAGCTAGGGGACTTCTGTAAAAAATTAGATATCCAACCACCCCATCTTCCGGGATGGGAGGAAGAAGAGAGCATACAGGAGTACTCCCAGATGGATAAGAGAGGCTGGACTCGCCAGGAGGGGAGAAGGGGAAGGAGATAACAGAATATGAGTCTGGGGAGACGGGGGGGGCCTCCTCTCCCCCTTTTTTTTTTTTTTTGCTTTTGCTTTTGCCTGATTGCGGCTGTGGGGGAAAATGAAATAGTGCAGGGATACGGGGCGGGGACGGGGGTGTCGGAAGACTCAAAGTTGGCCTCTAGAGAGATATGGAAGGAAAACAGTCTCCCAGAAGGGAAGACAGGTTCCATATAGAGAACGGAGGGGGGAGAGCCGTTCACCCACTGGGGGGGAGGGGGGAAGGGGGGAAGGGGGGTAGGAGATCTCTCTCTCCGCATACAAGCCGAAGGTGGAAAGTTGGGAAAAATGAGGTATATAGATAAATGGGACGAATAAATATTATTACATACAATGTTCGGGGTTTAAATACAGCGGAAAAAAGATTCAAGATAAGAAAGGAATTACAATTCTATGGAGCAGATATAGTAGGCCTCCAGGAGACCCATATCTCACATACCTCAGGAATCAAACTGGGGTCACAGGATTTCCCTAAGTGGTATTACGGGGACTCCCCATCAGGAAGAGCAAAAGGAGTGGCTATAGGGTTTAGTAAAAATGTTATATTTACCTTGGAGGAGTCAAGAACAGACTACGAAGGCAGATTCTTGTTCATAAAAGGGACAATAATGAACAAAAAATTTACCATTGCGAATATCTATTCCCCCAATAGAGAGCCGGAGAGATATCTAAGGAAAATGCTAAAGGAACTAGAGGCTTTTAGAGAAGGGATTCTCTTAATAATGGGAGACTTTAATATGTGCTTAGATATACAAATGGACACATCGGGATCACAAAGAAGGAGCACAAAACAGAAACTCGGGAGGATAAAGAGCCTACTGCTAAATAACCAGCTGGTGGATATTTGGAGGATACAAAACCCAAGTAAAAAAGAATATACGCACTTATCAGGAAAACATAGAACTTATTCTAGACTGGATTATGTGCTTATGGAACATAAAGAGCTACCGAGGATAAGGAAAGCAGAAATTAAAGCCAGGACCTTATCCGATCATGCACCGGTATGGGTACAAATAGAAGCAGGAATACAGACACAGAAAGACCGATGGTGGAGGCTGAATGAATCACTGTTAACAAACACAGAAAACAAGTCAAGGATAGAAGAACTAGAAAACTTTTTCACGACCAATGATACCGGGGAAATTGAACGGCCCATACTATGGGAAACACATAAAGCATATATAAGGGGAATATTCATCGGACTGGGAGCAAAAAAGAAAAGGGAACAAAAAGAAAAGAAGACAAACTTATATAAGGAGATACAGGAGATGGAATCCCAGAATGGAAGAGTGGGAGCCCGAGCGATTGCAGAATTAATAAAGAAAAAAGAAGAATTGGCGGAGGTTTTGGAGGAGGAAAGAAAGCAAGCTTTTCACTTGGTCAGGAAACGAGAACATCAATGGGGAAATAAAGCAGGGAAATGGCTTGCAAGAGCAGTTAAAGATAAGAAGAGCAGGACATTTATACCCCAGATAAAAAATAGTGATGGAGAGATGGTACACACCTCGTCAGAAATCGCTGAAGTGTTCCATAAATTTTATACAAAATTATATGATGTAAGGAACAAAAAAGAAGGAAAAGAACCCCTGGAGAGGGAAAAGCAAGAAAAGAAAAAATATCTAGAAATGATAGAGCGCCCAAAAATACCAGCTGAAGAGGTGGAATATCTGAATGACCCGATAACACAAGAGGAAGTTAAAAGAACTATCAAGGGGATGACTCTAGGGAAAAGCCCAGGCCCTGACGGACTCCCACTCATCTATTACAGGAAATTCCAGAATACCCTTGCCCCAAAACTATGCGATTATTATAATAAATTGGCGGAAGGGGAAAAAATAAGAGAAGAGGCGTTTATTGGCTCATATAACTTTGATTTACAAGGAGGGGAAAGATAAGGCTCTACCGGAGAGCTATCGGCCTATATCCTTGGTGAATGATGATATGAAGATCTATGCAAAAATCATAGCGGAAAGGCTAAAACCTATATTACCGAAATGGGTACAAGAAAATCAGACAGGATTTGTAGAAGGGAGAGAAGGGAAAGACAATTCCATAAAGACCATGCTAATGATACAAGAAGCAGAGAGAAGGGGAACCCCAGTCACCCTAATGTCAATAGATGCTGAAAAAGCTTTTGACCGGGTTGACTGGGGTTTCATGAAAGAAACGTTATCTAGGTTGGGGATCGGTGAGAGGATGTTAAGGTGGATTATGGTCCTGTATCAAAACCCTAAGGCGAAAGTAAGAGTAAATGGAACATTGTCACCAATGGTAACGTTATACAACGGGACGAGGCAGGGTTGCCCTCTCTCACCGATCCTGTTCCTTCTAACACTGGAACCCCTCTTAGAGGCGATACGTAAAAATGAGAATATAGTGGGGATCGGGATCGGTGGGAGAGAGCATAAGGTGGCCGCATATGCGGATGATATATTGTTATGTGTAACCAATCCTAGGACATCAATCCCAAATGTTGTGACGGAACTTGAATCATATGGAAGGGTCTCAAACTTTAAGATAAATATGACTAAGACAGAAATCCTGAATGTGTCCATTCATAAAGCAGATCTCCGATATTTGCAACATAGATTCCCTTTTAAATGGAGAGAGGAGGCAATTGATTATCTAGGGATCAGGATGTGTAAGAGTATAAAGGATATATATGTTGCAAATTATATCCCCATGTTAAATAAAATAAATGTTCATTTGAGACAGATGAAACGTGGACCACTCTCGTGGTTAGGGAGAGTAAATGCCCTGAAAATGTTTGTGGTCCCAAGATTAATATACCTGTTCCAGATGACCCCAGTCCCAGTCCCTAAAGAATTCTTCAGAAAATTAAGAACGATGATGATTAAATATATATGGGGAAATAAAAATCCGAGAATAGCATACGCACAGATGGTAAAAGATAGAGATGAAGGGGGAATAGGGTTACCAGATCCTGAGAAATATTACCAGGCTATAATAATTTCCAGAGTAGTAAATTGGACATATAGCAAGGGAGAAAAGAGTTGGGTGGATATAGAAATGGCACAAAGTATGACGGAATTAAGTAAAATTATTTGGATACCAAAGGAATTTAGAAATTTATCAAAAGGCACGAGCACGATAACAAAAAATACATTGAAAATCTGGGATACAATAATGAAGAAGCACAAATGGGAGCACAATTCACCGCTAATTCCGCTACTGAACACAGATTACTTTAGACCAGGTAAAGAGGAGCACTTATATTTTTCCAGATGGGCAAAAAAGGAAGAAATATATCTTCAAGATATAATGGAGGGCAACAGAATATGCACGTATGAAGAGATCACACAAAGATGGGGTAATAAACTCTTAGATAAATGGAGATATGCACAAATCAAACACTTCACAGAAAATATACCACAGCCATTGAGAGGGAAAGAAAACATGAGAGCCATAGAGAAAATAATGAATACACCTCAAAGCCTGAAAAGACCTATAGCAAAAATATATAAAATCTTGGTAAAGGAAGCAGAGCCCAAAAACCCGATATACCTGGAGAAGTGGGAAAAGGAAATAGGGACAATTGAAGAGGAGGAAAACAGGAAGAAGATACTGAGGGAGAGCTTCAATACAGCAGCAGACCAAGGAACAAGGGAAATGAATTATAAAGTACTAGCAAGATGGTACATAACACCAAAAAAGGCACAGCGGATACAGGGAGATGGATCCATGAAGTGTTGGAGGGGATGCGATTCCCCGGGCTCACAGGCACATATATGGTGGAACTGCCCAAAGATAGAGAAATATTGGACAGAGATAGTTAAAAATATTCACAGGATCACAGGGGAACAAATTAAAAAAGACCCCTGGGAATGCCTATTCCATCTAACGCGAAAAACAGAAAAACATTATAGAAAATCTTTGGTCCCAATACTGCTAAACGCCGCAAAGAGCTTAATACCAAAAAAATGGAAAACAAATGAAATTCCAACATTAATAGAGTGGTCCCAGAAGATAGATAGGATAAGGAGATTGGAGGAACCAGTATATGGAGTAGAGGACGAGGTGGAAATTCACCAGAAGAAATGGGGGAAATGGATGGACTTTAAAATATCGGAGGAATATATGCAGATGGGGAAGGATGAGGAGGAATTCTAGCTTTAGAATAAACCCAAATAAAAGTAATAAAGAAGGTCCCATAGAAGCACGAGGAACGAATTGGATGATGGGTTGGGGCGGAGAGAGAGAGGGGGTAGGGGGGAGGGGGAGGGAGAGAGGGAGGGCAAGGGGGGAAGGGGAAGAAAAGAGAAAAAGAAACCCACTCCAGAATAATAAAGGTTGCAAGAGAAGTGGGAATCTTAAAAGAATAATTAAATACCAAAACATAGAAAAGGAGAAAAACTTCCACAATGATGATAAGTTCCAATTAGAGACGCCAATATGAGTGATTCAATCAATTATATGTGGTCTCACAATGAACTGACTGAGGTGGAAAAAAAAAAAAAAAAAAAAAAAATCACAAGGAGTCAAAAGTTTGTGTGAACCTGACCATCACAACTGTGCTATATAAAGCCAAAAACATGTGGACATCCCACCAAATTCTTGGTTTTAGATTTTGTCAGCATTTTAAACAATTGTGTGCTTCAAACAAAGTGGTGATAGTTTGATGAAGGCCCTTTTCTGTTGTACGAATGTGTCCTTTTTTCACAAGACCATGTCCATAAAAATGCAAATCTATGGAATAAATGGGAAACCTTATTGTGAGCCAGGTCTTCTTGCTCAGCTCTAGAACCTGACCTCACAAATGGTATTTTGGCTGAATGAGCCCAGGTTTTCATGGACTTTGGATTGTTCACAAGCTCATATAATTGTCCACAAACCTTTTGCCATATATTGTATGCCATTGTGGCTAATGATTTACTTGAACAGCCCACACTTAAAAGAGGAGTATGGCCAAAGCTTTTTTTGGCCTTACTTCTCTTTGGAGTCACAGGAGTACACTTACTGTGACCCGGATGACAGCAGGCTAAAGTAAAGTGAGCATGTGTGTGTGTTGTTTTTTTATTAGTCAATACACACTTGTCCTTTAACAACTTGTACCTCATCATGGTCACATTATTGTTGTTGTTGCACTACTGACTTTACCATGATTTGCCAGGGAGTACAAAAACAAATATCTAATAGGTATTCTGCTGCGCTTTAAAATGACCAAATGACAGATAATAAAATGAAGCTGCTGACACAATATTGCAAATTCCAACAATATCTAAAAAAACAGTAAATAAAGGTGCAGCGCTGATAAACAATAATAATAATATTCAGTCCATAGTTTTCACTTAATGGAAGAAAATCAGTAGGCAAAAATGCAGCACTCCAGATAAAAATACTGTTCAGTCCATAACTTTCATTTGATGGATAAAATGGGGAAATCAACTGTGCCCATCACCAACACCAAACACACTGTCCCTTACCAGAAACTCAGGACCCCCACTACAGGGGTCAGAAGCGCTCTCTAGCAAGAGGAGATTCACCACAGCATGTGTTGATAGATGTTTATAATCCCTGGATTGTGGTCTCAGTTCCCAGCGTCATCTCAGCTCATGATCACATATAGAGATAACAGAGGGGAAAGACTCATGGTGCAGTACTTCAAAATCAGTCTTTATTGCCCCCAATAATAAAACACTTACATTAAAACCCCGCACTTCGGACACATCTGCTCACTGAGAGCTCACATTCAAAAACGGGATTCCCACCACTAAGATGGCTGCCGCGCTCTCTCCCTCACTCCTGCGTATCGTCCTAGGCTCCTCCCAGCGCGTTTCGTCATAGATTGACGTCGTCAGGGGCGTGGCCTAGGACGAACGTACGGGCCTTATATAGGCCAGTATTGATATGACGCAGGGTGCCGGGAATGATGCGTTCCAAGTTCACAACTCGAACGCGGAAGATCCGGTCGTACCGGGAATGATGCGTTCCAAGTTCACAACTCGAACGCGGAAGATCCGGTCGTGAGCTTGCGCTCCAACCCGACCGGAGCCACCAATAAAGCAACTCCATTCGGAATATATAATAGAAGTGTCTAAACTTAATTAAAAGTAAAACAACTGTTGGGGATACCCCCATATAAATTATGCTTGTAACAATAGTGATATTTAACTTTATGTATAGGGAAGTGGAGCCAAACTTCCCCAACATTTATTTTCTCCAACCATATATAAGGGTGGAAAAAAGAATCTTACAGGAGCGAGAGTGTCACGCTTAGCGCCATCCAGTGGTGAGTACATAAAACAATAATACAAAAATGATGATAATATAACTCCATTACAAAGGGAGCCACTCAAATGGTGACAAAGCACCAAGCACATCCGAAAATTCAAATGTCAATCATCATCTCTCAAACAAATATGATTTTAAAAACATAAAAGATAAAATTTGCAACCAAAAAAGGAAACATAAGTTTAAATTCATAATATATTGATCTAATGGAATATAGAATAATGAATCAGCTTTTCTTCTAATCAATACATCATTTGAACCCATATTAATTGCACAAAACTTAAAATTGGAATTACCAGTAAAGGGAGGAGGTGAAATATTCCAGGGGCAATAATGCATAGTCCACGTTCATGTCCAGATATGCCCCTGGAATATTTCACCTCCTCCCTTTACTGGTAATTCCGATTTTAAGTTTTGTGCAATTAATATGGGTTCAAATGATGTATTGATTAGAAGAAAAGCTGATTCATTATTCTATATTCCATTAGATCAATATATTATGAATTTAAACTTATGTTTCCTTTTTTGGTTGCAAATTTTATCTTTTATGTTTTTAAAATCATATTTGTTTGAGAGATGATGATTGACATTTGAATTTTCGGATGTGCTTGGTGCTTTGTCACCATTTGAGTGGCTCCCTTTGTAATGGAGTTATATTATCATCATTTTTGTATTATTGTTTTATGTACTTACCACTGGATGGCGCTAAGCGTGACACTCTCGCTCCTGTAAGATTCTTTTCTCCACCCTTATATATGGTTGGAGAAAATAAATGTTGGGGAAGTTTGGCTCCACTTCCCTATACATAAAGTTAAATATCACTATTGTTACAAGCATAATTTATATGGGGGTATCCCCAACAGTTGTTTTACTTTTAATTAAGTTTAGACACTTCTATTATATATTCCGAATGGAGTTGCTTTATTGGCGGCTCCGGTCGGGTTGGAGCGCAAGCTCACGACCGGATCTTCCGCGTTCGAGTTGTGAACTTGGAACGCATCATTCCCGGTACAACCGGATCTTCCGCGTTTGAGTTGTGAACTTGGAATGCATCATTCCCGGCACCCTGCGTCATATCAATACTGGCCTATATAAGGCCCGTACGTTTGTCCTAGGCCACGCCCCTGACGATGTCAATTTATGACGAAACGCGTCGGGAGGAGCCTAGGACGATACGCAGGAGTGAGGGAGAGAGCGCGGCAGCCATCTTAGTGGTGGGAATCCCGTTTTTGAATGTGAGCTCTCGGTGAGCAGATGTGTCCGAAGTGCGGGGTTTTAATGTAAGTGTTTTATTATTGGGGGCAATAAAGACTGATTTTGAAGTACTGCACCATGAGTCTTTCCCCTCTGTTATCTCTATATGTGATCATGAGCTGAGATGATGCTGGGAACTGAGACCACAATCCAGGGATTATAAACATCTATCAACACATGCTGTGGTGAATCTCCTCTTGCTAGAGAGCGCTTCTGACCCCTGTAGTGGGGGTCCTGAGTTTCTGGTAAGGGACAGTGTGTTTGGTGTTGGTGATGGGCACAGTTGATTTCCCCATTTTATCCATCAAATGAAAGTTATGGACTGAACAGTATTTTTATCTGGAGTGCTGCATTTTTGCCTACTGATTTTCTTCCATTAAGTGAAAACTATGGACTGAATATTATTATTATTGTTTATCAGCGCTGCACCTTTATTTACTGGTTTTTTAGATATTGTTGGAATTTGCAATATTGTGTCAGCAGCTTCATTTTATTATCTGTCATTTGGTCATTTTAAAGCGCAGCAGGATACCTATTAGATTTCTGGCATTAAGTTGAAATTAGTGCTGCAGCTGTAAAATGGACATCTTTGAATTTAGGGCGGCTCATTCAATTGATCCCGCAAGTATACGTAATGGTACAAGTAGTAAACAGGATGACCTGTGAGGGTTATTCCTTAGATTAAAAAACCTCCTAACCTCAGAACTCCATGTTAATTGGGACATAGTGTTCTTTGAGAACTACATATCTGCGGGTATGGTTCCTAGGAGTCTGAGGTGGGAGGTTGCTCCTCAGAGTGATATTGAAAATACAGAGGAGTGGTACCAATACTTTAACAAAGCGGGTTTGGCTTTGATGAATCACATGCTTAGATACAAAAGAGAGAAACAAGTTAAATTGGATATAGAGATTAATAATATTAAGGATAAACTTATGTCCTATAGAGGGAATGAGGAATATGCTAAAAAATCAGATAACCTTAGGAAACATTTAGAAAAAGAAGATAACGACCAAAAAAACAAAAAAAGAAAAAAATATCAGAGAGACTTCCTGGATTACCAAAATAAAAAAGTGTTTAAGTGGCAAAGTGGGGGGATAGGGGTAGGGATGGTGTACATCAGGATAATATGGAAGTAGGACCTCCTGACCAAACACCATCCACTCCAATCCAACAAGGACCCACCACTAGTCGCTCTGGAAACTATCATGTTAATCCTCCAAAAAGGGGAAGACCCGGTGGGAGGGGTAGGGGAAATGGTGGAAGATCTAGGACCCCTAACCATGGATATATCAACACCTCTAATAGGTTTGGTCCCTTGATAAACCAGGAGGAGGATGATGGTCGTTATATCACGGAACATCCCTCCAACTGGTACCCACGATATGGTTCCCCCGGCCCCCAGGAAAATGGGGCCTATTGGCAACAGCAGTATAGTCATCCTGGACACTATGGTAATCATGGTAGGGGAAGAGGTGGTAGTGGGAACTACCACCAATCAGGACATTTTTTTCACAGGGATCCTCCAACCATAAAAAGACCTATAAACGTAAAAGAGGGACCAGAGGGGGGAGGCGGATCCGCTCAAAAAAGGAGGCGTGTCTGAAAGACTCGGGCCTCTTTAATTTGAGCACCGCCACTATCTCCAATGAGGAAAAACATGTCCTTAACCAGGGATTAAAATTTGTTCCACCTAGGGCTCTCAATTTCAAACATTTATCGATGTGCACAAATATATACGTAAAATGAATATAAAAAGATATATGCTTACTAATCCCATAAGGCCCACTTATAATGAAGCATTGGGGATTAGGAACACTGGACTAACTAACGCCTCAGTGTTCAATCCCCCAGGCAATATTGCCCCTTCAATTTCCGTATTTAGGGACCTTGTCCTTAAAGATTTGGATGAGTTGGCTATTAAAAAGAGGAGAACCAATCAAACCTTTCAAAGGGGTTTAGAGAAGCTTGAAGCCCGCAAGGACATAGTGGTGCGTCCCGCCAATAAGGGGGGGGGCATTGTCATTTTAGATGTTGATGACTACAATGCTGAGATGGCCCGCCTCCTATCGGATACAGACACCTATGTTGTATTGGGGACAGATCCCACCAGGAAATTTAAAAAGGAGTTGTCATCTATTGTTAATGAGGGATATCAGCGGAAGATCTTAACTAAAAAGGAGAAATCCTATTTAGTACCGGTTGCTCCACGCATTCC
>BLSH010374383.1:4394-15051 GCA_018402905.1 Glandirana rugosa | reverse complement strand
AAGACCATCAACTAGTGCGTACAACTTATCGACGTCCCGTCGGTTAGTTGTTCGCAAAGTGACCAAACGGGAATCTTCGGTAGTGTCGGTACGGATGATTACCGTACCAACACTAACCGGTCACGTAGTACACTGGGTCGGAGATATATTCGACCTCAGTGAACTACGACGTCAGTGTACGAGAGACTCTGAGACTTATCATATCCCTCTCCTTCGACGGTCACAAAAACGCTCCCTGTCTAACGTCTGTAAAATTGTAGACTAGGACGTAGGGCTCTAATGATGATGACAACGAGATTCCCTGTCTAACGTCTTTAAACTCTAAAGTGTATGACGACGAACTCACTGTCTAACGTCTAGTTTGCTTCTAAGGGCAAACCAGTGAAACGCTTGTTGATTGGCTGCCCTGCAGCTATTCAACATGCGTGATCAACTACCAGAACCCAGAACCCGAATGTTTTTTGAAATGTCCGTGCTCGGGTCCAGGTCCCAGACATCCCAAAGTTCGGTAAGGACTCGAACGTTACAGTCCGGATTCGCTCAACACTAGTTCTGTGCGTTACTACTAGTTTAACGCCACATAGTTCTGTGTGTTACTGCAAGTTTAACATTGTATATTTCATTGTGTTACTGCAAGTTTATTGCCATATATTTGAAACATCATTTTAAGAAAGGATGGGATTTCAGGGTGCCAATATTAAAAAAAAACATTATTGGTAAAAAATATATTTTTATTTTAACAAATTGAAAAGATGTATAGAAAACCATCAAGAATGGATCATACAGTACAAATACTGCACACTCTACATGTTTTGCTTTGATGTCGGCTTCTTCAGGAGTCTTATTAACACCATTATGTTACTAAAATCTCTAGAGTAAACAGAAAACAATTTTTATTGTACAGATACATCTTGACAATATCACCTCCAACTTTTTTGACACTTACATTGGTGGAATTATCATACATGAGTAACAATGACATTGCTACTTCAAATGTTTTACTTATATTTCAGAACTTCTATACAAATGTAAAACATTAAATTGGTCCAAGGACACCTCTCCCCCTCACCTCAAATCCAAAAAACAATGTGGTCATGGACACGGCTGCACATGGACACTCTCCGGAGTATTTGGTGAACCACAGAGGGGAACATAGATTGGTTAATTATGTCTAATTTATCAGCAAAGGGTTAATGTACAGCTATTTGCAGCTATCTTCAGCTCTAAATTTCATTAATCATTGGAAATTTTATTTTATGCGACTCACTAATTGTTCTTACCATATAATTAACAATGAAACCAATTGATTAAACATTTACAAGCTAGTTTGCGATATAAATGATGATATATGGACAGTCAGCTACTCTGCCATATTTATTTACAATTATTTAGATATTTAAAATAATATAAACCCACCTGTTGTCAAAATAAAAAATCAGCGGGGGGGCGTGGTTACCGAGCTCCGAGATGGCCGCCTAACTTCAGAGCTCCGCCGTACAGCTGGGAGACACACAGCACCAGACGGGACACAAGCAGCCTCTCCAGCGCACAACCCCCTCCACACACTCTGGACCACAGACACCCAGAATGGGGAGGAGACGCAAGGAGCCCCTGCCGCAGCTGAGTAAATTGACCAGCTTCTTCCCCACACAGGCCTTGTCAGCTCAGCAAGATGGCACCGGACCAGGATCAGTGAGGCGATAATCTTGGACGCCCAGCACAGACGACTGGCTATGGCCATGCAGCCCCCACCCAGCTCCCATTCTTTCACAGCCTCCACCCCAACCATATGGAGCCCTATCTAAGTCCAGGCAGCGGACGGCTTCACCGGAGGAGATGATTGAGGCCTACTCCATGGAGGTGAGTGCAGGTAGGCCGCAACATGCCGACGTACACAGCGCTCCACCAGATCCCTTCACTGGGTTCCCTACCTGTATCGGGAAACCTGTATCGGACATTCTGCTGAAGGACATCTTAATGTCCCTTAAAACATCTATACAGCAAGACATAATCAGCTCGGTACACAAATGCCAGGCAGAAGTGCATGCATTAGGGGACAGGGTGGACTGTGGGGAACAGTACATGGGAGAGTACTCCTCTTCCCACAACACACTAGTGGATGCACACAATGCCCGAAAAGAGGAAATAGAGTGGATAAAAGACAAGCTGGCTGACCTGGAAGACAGGTCCAGAAGGAACAACCCGAAATTTAGGGGGGTCCCCGAAACAGTACAACCAGCCCAACTCCAATAATATGCCCAGCATCTCTTCTCTGCAATGGTGCCTTCCCTCTCAGCCCTAGAAACTACTATAGACAGGATCCACAGGGTACCAAAACCCCCCTTTATCCCAAATGAATCACCCAGAGATGTGGTCCTCAGACTACACTTCTACTGAGCTAAAGAACTGATTCTGGCTGCATCCCACAACCCACATAATCGCCCGGCTCAATATGCCTCAACTCTCATACTCCCCTACTTATCTAGATACACACTCCAGTGCAGACGCTACCTGGCTACAATAACAAAGGCCCTACGCAATCACCAGATCATGCACAAATGGAAATACCCGGCACAACTGTCCATCACCCGCAATGGGATCACCACTACTATATCTTCTCTCTTAGAAGGCCTGGCGACGCTTCGCCAGTGGGACATTATACCAGACAACACACCAGATTCTAACCCTCCGCCTACCGCACTACCTACAACCCAAGACTGGCAAATAGTGTCACGTAAAAAATCCTCAAAGAAGAACAAGGACCCCAAATAAAGTCCTGTCAACATACCTAACGCCAATCCGAACTCTCAGGGCCACAGATAAGCATGTTCCATGTTTATTTACCCCTCCAAATCCCTGTGAGGATTTCCCCCTCGCACCAATGACTTACCTATTTGTTTTATTGTTTGTTACAACTACTTTTGTTCCTTATCTTTTTGGTACACCACTGCACATCGGAGGACTCCACAGCCCATCCTATGACAAGACCATCCCACCTGAATCAACTGGAACAGACCTACTTCCAGTCTCAGCAAGCTACCCATATACCCCAAGAACTGGAAGATTGGACCCGGAACAACCCTCTAATGAAGTAAGTGCCTCTTCTACACAACAACATGCCACCCAAATCCTGACCAATGCCTCTTAAGTGTGTTTCATTGAACGTCAAAGGGTTAACCCACCCAGCCATCCTCTGCATCCAGGAAACACGCTTAATGGCTTCTGAAATCCCTAAACATGCCCACAAAAACTACACACACATTTTTGTCTCATGTGCCTCTCAGAAAAAGAGAGGGGTTCTCCTAGCCGTATGGAACTCTGTTACCTTCCAACTGAGGGAATCACTTATTGACCCGGAGGGTGGTTTTATAATCCTGTCCTGTGATACAAACTCATGTTCCTATACTCTAGTGACTCTCTACGCCCCGAACAAGAACCAACTATGATTCATTCGCAGAGTACTCAAGAAAATCACAACGATCAGATATGGGAACCTTCTGATATGTGGAGACTTTAACGCAACCTCTGAACCACACCTGAACATATCATCCAAAACCACAAGTCGCAAACCCAAACTATCTGACCTCCCGCATAAAGAACAACTGTATGATGTCTGGAGATGTCAACACTCCTGTGAGAGAGACTATTCCTACCTCTCCCCCAGAAATCATACATACTCCAGGATCGACATGTTCCTCACTGATCAATGACTACTGCAGAAAGTATTGGATACATAACATATTATGGTCAGACCATGCTGCTATTTCCTTGACTCTAGAAGAGGGGGGTCCCCCCCTCACAACCCCCATCTTGAGATGCAATACAACCCTACTTCACTCGACCTCCAAAATCATTGCCCAACATCTGACCGAATATTTTCAAAAACGACACATTCTAGTCGGCCCACAAGGCCTTCATCAGAGGAGTCCTAATCCAGCAGGACGCAGATGCCACAATTCCCGCTTCACTAAACTAAACAAGGAAATTCACAACTTAGAAGCCGCTAACAAAATACAACCAAATCCTAAGATAACAGAGAACATAAGAGTTCCTAGAGAAGAACTAATGCCGTTACTGCTACAACAATACGACGGGGCACCTGCAGCATTTAAAATTCACCTCCTACTCCTCTGCAAACAGAGCAGGGAAAATTTTAGCATGGAGAGTCAAAGTCGCACACACTAAGGCCAGAATATCCCATTTAATACATCCAACCCACAACCACAAAATTACAAACCCACAGGTTATAGCTAATCCCTTTGCTGACTTCTACAGCTCTCTTTACAACCTAAAAGACAATGACAACACCCCTCAGCCCACAAACAACATCATACTCTCCTTTTTGGAGAAAATAAACCTCCCCCATCTCCCTGAGACCCACCTTAACCAACTGAACTCTCCGTTTAGCCTCATAGAAATAAACAGAATTCTGGCATCTCTACCCCTTTGCAAATCCCCTGGCCCAGATGGCCTAACAAACAAATACTACAAGGCATTCAGCGCAATACTATCCCCCCCACCTGATCAAAGTGTTTGATAAAGCTGTACACACATCCCAATTCCCTGAAGAAATGCTTAAAGCTTATGTAGTAACAATTCCCAAACCAGGGAAAGACTCCACCACCCCGGCCAATTTCAGGATCATCTCCTTACTCAACTCCGACATAAAGGTGTACACTAAACTACTAGCCCACCATCTGACCACGATTATACCATTCCTGATAAGCAACGACCAGATGGGGTTTGTGAGGGGCAGACAACCCTCAGACGCTACTAGACGCATTCTAAATGTCATTAACCAGGCTGGCTCTTCTCGAACGCCTTCTCTTTACCTATCCATAGATGCAGAGAAGGTGTTCGACAGAGTCCACTGGCAGTACATGTCACATGTCTTACGCAAATTTGGTTTCCAGGGACCCATTCTACAGGCTATTCTTGCCCTATACTCTAAGCCCTCTGCCCAAGTTCTCACATCGGGCCTATTATCTAAACAGTTTCTAATATCTAATGGCACATCCCAGGGCTGCCACTTTCCCCTACTATATTCAACCTCATCATAGAACCACTAGCAGAAATGATCTGCACAGATCCCCTTATCACTGTATCCCCACTTGGACAAAAACAACACTCTATCAATCTCTTTGCATATAACATTATCTTGCTACTATCCAACCCTCAAATCTCTCTCCCCCGCTCCCATCAAATACTATTAGACTTCACACAAGTGTCCTATTATAAGGTCAATTTCGCCAAATCTCTCATTCTCGACCTGAACATACCCTGGCACATTAGATCCAAACTACAAAACTCACTACCATATACCTGTAAATGGACCAATACAACTATCCCATACTTGGGAATCATTATCACCCCCACAGTTCCTTCTCTAATTGAAGCCAATCTCACATCACTCATAGAGAGAATAAAACCACAACTTCAACATCTACAACACTGCGACCTCTCCTGGACTGGCAGATCTGCAGCCCTCAAGATGGTAATACTTCCCCAAATCCTATACATCTTTAGAACCCTTCCCATCTCCATCCCACAACATTACCTAAACACGCTCTCCTACACTCCTTTATATGGGATAAGAAAAAACCAAGATGCTCACACAGACTACTTGTCAAGCACAAGGCAGCCGGTGTTATGAGAACCATAAACATCCAGGACTACTATTGGGCAACCAAACTAACCCAACTGAAACATTGGTTCAATAACACAGACTCCCCCATATGGGTCAGAATAGAAAAAGCACTCTTCCCCACACACGATCTTGTTTCTTTACTAATAAGGGACTCCTGGATACCCTGGAACCTATCCAAACTCCCCCACACAATAGCAGACTCCCTGTCACGTACCTGGTGGTGGAGTCTGATTGTGCAGAGGGCAACCTCTCTTACGGCCCTGGTTCAAAAACCCCTGATAGAGGAAACAGGAGATTCCGGAGTGCAGGGGGGCATGAGGGCTGGTGCAGATGCAGATGGTGTTGTGAAGATCCTCCAGGAGCTGGTGCGGACAGAAGAGTGGTGGTGCAGGCCGGGTCGGTATTAGGCAGGCTAGTGCGGTACAAGGGAGCAGGCAAGCGGGTCGTCGGGTGCAGGCAGGGTCATTAATAGACGGGCGGCTGAGGTACAAGAGGGTTAGGCAGAGACGTGGTCATAGGCAGGCAGAGGGCCGGTGCAGGCAGAGTTCAAGCAGAGGTCAGGCAAGCCGGGTCACAGATACAGGAAGACTAAAAAAACAGGTCACAGGAACTCACTAACACGCTGTAGAATGGACAGCACTTGCTACAGGAAGCACACTGTTTAGATAGAGCTGCCCGGCACTGCCTCCTCCGGGAGCGTGAGGGAACAACAACAAAGTGCAAACAAGTCCTCAGCACA
Organism: Glandirana rugosa; assembly: GCA_018402905.1. NCBI lineage: Eukaryota > Metazoa > Chordata > Amphibia > Anura > Ranidae > Glandirana > Glandirana rugosa. The sequence goes on along the minus strand of BLSH010374383.1, from coordinate 8,665 downwards.
GTCTTCTTCCAACATTGCCCCCCCCCCCAAGGGGCAGCCTCCGGATGCCCAAACGGGTTCTCTTGGTCGGGTTCCTTCACCAGAAGGTCCTGATCAGGGCTTCCGCATGTAAATTCTCTACAGGCTCCCAAGAGCTCTCTTTGGGCCCATAGCCCCTCCATTTTACCAGGTATTGGATGGTGCCACCTCTCCTCCTGAAATCCAGAATGGACTCCACCTCAAATTCTTCTGATCCATCAACCAATACTGGTGGACCTGTCTGTCGATCAGGAAAAGGGTCGGAGACCTTAGGCTTCAACAAGGACACAAAAAAAAAACTGGGTGGATGCGGAATGACTCAGGCAGTTCCAGTTCATAGGCCACTTCATTGACCTTTCATTTGATGGGAAAGGGTCCTATGAACTTAGGACCAAGCTTCTTTGATGGGCATGCCAATCTCAAGTTGAGGGTGGAGAGCCATACAAGATTACCTGGCTCCAAGTTTAGTTCGCCACGCCTCTTCTTGTCATAGGTCTCCTTATTGGTCGCCTGTGTTTGTGCCATTGTCTCCTCCAGGAGTTCGTTATTGGAGGAAAAGAAATTCAGTAAGTCAGTCACAGGGGGCACCGAGTTTTTCGGGCAGGCATTGGACAAGAAGGCGGGATGGTAGCCATAGTTAGCAAAGAAGGGTGACTGCTGGGTGGCCGAGTGAACCGAGTTGTTATATGAGAACTCCGCCAGCAGTAGGAGCGTAAACCAGTCGTCCTGGGAGAACGATGAGAAACAGCGTAGATACTGTTCAAGAGTCTGGTTGGTACGCTCCGTCTGGCTGTTCATCTGGGAATGGTATGCGGAGGACAGGGACAGGCCGATCTTCATCGATTTACACAAAGACCTCCTGAACTTGGACGTGAATTGCACGCCATATCCATTGGGATCCCGTGCAACTGGACAATCTCTTTAATTAATATTTTGGCCGTTTCTGCGGCCGAAGGTGTGCCTTTCATAGGTAGAAAGTGGACCATCTTAGAGAGTCTATCCACTACCACAAAGATGGTAGAGCAACCTTCGGAGGGGGTTAACTCCACAATGAAGTCCATGGAAATGTTGCTCCAGGGCCCCTCCAGAACAAGTAACGGTTTAAGAAGGCCCCAAGCCCGAGTTTTACTCCCCTTACATCGGCTGCAGGTAGTGCACGATCCCACATAGACCTTACAGTTCTCTCTAACTCGGGCCACCAGAACGTGCGTTGCACTAATTCCAAAGTCTTGCGTGCCCCAAAGTGCCCAGCGAGGCAGTGGTCATGGCAGAAGTCTAAGAATGCGTTTTGCAGATGCTCCGGTACAAATATCTTGGTGCCGTGCCAGAACAACCTGTTCTTGGGTTGCAGAGGAGTTCCCGGAAGGGGGTTTGGCCCCAGGGAAACTTGCCGGATCCGTGACAACACGTCCTCCTGCAACAACAAGAAGCTTCCTGAAGACAATATAGTGTCAGGGGATACTGGAGCTTCCGGTATGTTGAACATACGAGACAAGGAGTCTGGTTTGGTGTTCTTCGACCCGGGCCTGTAGGTGATGTGAAAGGAAAATCGGGTGAAGGACAGCACCCATCGGTCTTGGCGGGGTTTCAGCCTCCTGGCAATCTTCAGGTATTCCAAGTTGCGGTGATCTGTATAGATGAGAATGGGATGTGCTGGCCCCTCTAGGAGATACCGCCATTCTTCCAGGGCAGCCTTGATAGCAAGAAGTTCCCGGTCCCCCACATCATAGTTCCTTTCAGCGGGGGATAGCTTGCATGAAAAGAATGCCACTGGATGAAGTAGCACCTTAGTATCCTGTCTTTGAGACAGAATAGCCCCGACTGCCACCTTGGATGCGCCAACCTCCAGAACATAGGGCAGAGCGGGGTCTGGGTCCTTAAGGATGGGTGCAGAGGTGAATAGTCTCTTAAGCTTCTCAAAGGCTGCTTGCGCCTCAGGAGTCCAACGGAATGGGACACCCTGCTTGGTCAGGTGTGTGATGGGGGAGATGATGGAGGAAAATCCCCGGATAAACTTCCTGTAGAAGTTTGCAAATCCAATAAATCTCTGGATTCCTTTTCTGTCGACCGGGGCAGGCCAGTCCAGAATGGCAGAGACCTTTTGGGGGTCCATCTTGATGCCTCCGACAGAAATGATAAGTCCAAGGAATTTTATGCTTGCCTGCTCAAATTCACACTTTTCTGGTTTGGCATAGAGGCCGTGTTGACGGAGGCGACCCAGTACCTGTTTGACATGGCAACGGTGGAGCTCCAGGGAAGGTGAGAAGATCAAAATATCATCAAGGTAGGCGATGACAAAGAGGTCAAGAAAGTCCCGGAAGATGTAATTTATAAAGTGCTGAAAAGTGGCTGGGGCATTGCATAACCCTAATGGCATCACCAGGTACTCGAAGTGACCGAAACGAGTACGAAAGGCTGTCTTCCATTCGTCACCTTCTCTGATCCATACCAAGTTGTAAGCTCCCCGGAGGTCCAGTTTGGTGAACACAACAGTGGTCCCCAGGCGCTGGAATAGCTCTGGGACAAGTGGAAACGGGTATCGATTCTTCCTTGTGACCTTATTGAGCTCCAGGTAATCGATACATGGGCACAGGGAATGGTCCTTTTTCTCCACGAAAAAGATGCCTGCCCCAGCCGGGGAAGTAGAAGGATGGATGAAGCTCTTGTTGAAGTTCTCTTCAATATAAGTCTTCAAAGCGCTGAGTTCCAGCTCAGAAAGTGGATATATTCTGCCGAAGGGAATCTCTGCGCCAGGGAGGAGCTCAATGGGGCAGTCATATGGTCTATAAGGTGGAAGGGTCTCAGCCCCCTTCTTGCTTAAAACGTCCAAGAAAGTGTGGTAGATGCTGGGGACAAGCTAATGGATTTCAGGCTCAGGGTCAAGATCCAGGGTTAGTAGAGCAGGGTTTGTCCCAGAAGCTTGGGGGAAGCAGTGCTGGTGGCAGTACAGGGACTGGAACTGAACTCTCCCAGTGGACCAGTCAATGGTGGGGTTATGGGCCTGAAGCCAGGGTAGTCCTAGAATGACAGGGAAGATGGGAGAGGCAATGGCATCAACTGTGAGTATCTCCTGATGGCCACCCAGCACCGTAGTGGTCAGGGGGGTGGTGTCCTGTGAGACTGGACCAGATTTTATGGTTGTACCATCAGCCAGGTGCACCGCCATCCTGCAGGTCTTGGGTTGCAGGGGTATCCCATGTTGTGCAGCAAAAGTGAGATCCAGGAAACAGCTGCAGGCACCAGAGTCTACAATGGCGGGAACGGTAATGGCTCCTCTGGGAAACAGTAGACACAGAGAGAGGGTGAGATGAGCCGTCCCGACTGGTGCTGGTTGTGGAGAGGTAGCTAGGCATCTTCCAACTTTGGCTGGGCAAGAGCACACAAAGTGCCCCTGCTCTCCGCAGTAGAGGCAGAGGTTTCTTCGGCGCTGGCTCTCTTCAGAAGTGCCCCCAGGTGGCCTCGGAGGAGGAGAGGTGGGTATGCTGGAACCGGCCAGGGTGCCCTTTGGCAACCCCCCGGTGGGAGGTAGCATCCAGGAGGGTTGCAGGTTCACCTTGGCCCTTTCTGCTCTGCATTCTCGAAGGCGCCGATCGATCTGGATGGCCAGATGGATAAGCCTCTCCAGGGAGACTGGCGCCCCCACACGGGCCATCTCATCCTTCAGGGGGTCGGCCAAGCCCCGCAGGAACTGGTGGCGCAGAGCAGCTTCATTCCAGGCTGTGTCAGAGCTTCAACGCCTGAACTCGGATACATACTCCTCCGCCGGATGGCGGCCTTGTCGGAGGGCGTGGAGTGCGACTTCGGCAGTAGCCGCCTGATGCGGATCTTCATATAGCCGTGCCATAGCTTCGAGGAACCGGGTTAAATCCGACTCTTCAGGTGCCCCTTGCTCCAGGTGCCGATGGGCCCATAATTGGGGCTCATCCCGAAGTAAGGAAATCACTAGCCCCACCTTCATGGATTCCAGGGAGAAGGTGTGGGCCTGCAGGCTGAGATAAAGTTTGCAGGTGCAGCGGAACGCTCGGAACTTCCTACGGTCCCCTGAGAACCATTCTGGCAAGGGCACTGGGGGTTCCGTTGTCGGCAGACCAGCCCCTGATGGGGCCAGCGAGGCATATTCCCGAAGCTGGGACTGTAGCTGGGTGTAGTCTGTTTGCAGGTGTTGCACGGTGTTTGCACGGTCCAAATGCTGACAGAGTCCATGCAGCGGAGAGGGCCCCTGCTCAGACCCAGACATGGCTGTCCCGGCTTCG
>BLSH010374364.1:911489-926662 GCA_018402905.1 Glandirana rugosa | reverse complement strand
TGATTTTAATTTATTTTCCCTATCCCCATTTATTTGTAGGGCACTTGCCCTAGTTTGAAGATGATTTTAGAACAGTTATATGGCTTCTACCGTTAATTAATACTTTTCAGACACAGTTTGAAGATGAACCACATTCATCTCCATTTTTGCATTTTTTATGTTTTTATTTTTTTAAAAATATTTAAAGTTATTTCCCTGTCCCCATTTTTTTGTAGGGCGCTTGCCCTACCCTTACCCCCATTTTACTTCCTTTTGCAGCCCTCTGGGGCTTTCCAGGACTTTCCTACAGCCATTTTTGTGCCTAAAAGTTCGGGTCCCCATTGATTTCAATGGGGTTCGTTGTCCGTGCGATCGTTCGGGTTCCGTCCGGACCCGGACCCGGACTTTGTCCCGAAGTTCGGACGGACCAGCAGAACCCGAACTTCCAGGTGTTCGCTCAACTCTACTTGTGACTCAATATTTAGCTTTAGAGCAAGCAATGCAGGTCGGCAGACTTAACTTCATCTACTGTATATGAAGTTAATATTTCCTCCCCTATGTGCCTCTACCCCTGATTTCCCTGTCAAGATTGATGGCACAATTATCAACCCGTCCCCCCCATGCCAAGGTTCTAGGTATAATCCTGGACTCTGAACTATCCTTTAGGCCCCACATCCAATCCCTGTCCAAAGCTTCAGCCACCTCAACCTATGAAACATTTCCAAAATATGCCCCTTCCTAACCAATGACACCAGTAAGCTTCTAACTCCCTCCCTGGTCATCTCTCGCCTTGACTACTGCCATTCCTTCCTCATTAGATTACCTTTACATAGGCTATCTCCCCTTCAGTCTATAATGAATGCTGATTCCATGCTTATCCACCTTACCAGCTGTTCAGTGTCTGCTACTCCTCTCTGTCAATCCCTCCATTGGCTTCCGCTCACCCAATGAATTCAATTCATAATGCTAACCATAACTTACAAAGCCATCCACAACTCTGCCCCCAGCTACATCACTAAACTAGTCTCAAAATACCACCCCTATCGTTCTCTTTGTTCCTCCCAAGACCTCTTACTCTCTAGTTCCCTCATCACCTCCTCCCATACTCGCCTCCAGGACTTTTCCAGAGCCTCTCCCATATTATGGAACTCCCTACCCCAATCTGTCTATCTCCTACTCTGTTTGCATTTAGATGATCCCTGAAAACCCTTCTTTTCAGAGAAGTCTATTCTGCCCCCACCTAACAAGAGTACTTTGTACTTTTATTTTCTTCATCAGCATCCCTCCTAGATTGTAAGCTCTAAAAAACAGGGCCGTCTGATTCCTCCAGTATTGGATTGCATTGCAAGCGTACAGTCTGCCCTCATGTTGTAAAGTGCTGTGCAAACGCTATGTAAATCCTGTATAATAATAATAATATCATGCTTATTCTGGATCAGTCACTTGCTAAGTTCCGAAACAACCATAAAGCTAGCAGTCCCTTAAAAAGAGGTTGACAACAAGAGTGTCTGTATTTTTACCTTGACAGGTCCTCTTTAATGCCTCCTCTTGTTGAAAGAGGTGAACTATGATACATTTACTAATTTACTAACAGATCTGCTCATCTCCATATTTCTAAAGTATTCCAATCGCTACCATGAACAGCAAGACTTTTTCCTTGTATTCTTATCTGCTGGACAACATCTGGAGCCACATCTTTTACATTCTTCCATTGGTAACACAGAGACAAAGGAAATAAATAACCCAAGACATTCTAGCTCAGCCCCTATTTATCAAATGCTTCATTGTCTTTCAAGTGAGATAATGATCATTTTGGGTGATGTTGTTTCATGGAGTGGGGGGGGGGGGGGGGTTCATCACATGATGGATTATGGCAAACATGCCCATATATCAGGCTCATAAAACTACTCTGGGTGGGATTATATTAACATTAAATGGATGATGCAGGTCGACTCTAAACATAAGTGCTAGCACGATGTGGTTAAAATGCATTTCATGAAAAAATATGTTGGGATATTTACTATTGGATGAGCAATAAATGGCTATCATAATACATGTTGAGTGAAGAAACTGAGCTTCATTTACAAGCAATGTAACAACATTTTATTTTATGACTGTCAGCTGCTGAAAGATCATGTGACATAATCCAAGTGGCAGTTGATATGAGATAATGTGACACAGTTCAAGTGGCAGCTGATGAGATCCTTCCCTGCATTTCTTTGTGGGCAAGACTGAAATATGACATATATAATGCAGGCTGCCACTAGTATTAAAGTGTTACTAAACCCAGGACCCTGCATTCACTATATGTAGTTTCCCACAGTACAAATAATATGGAAATGCAATTATTTTAGTAAATATAAACTGCTAAATAACTTTTCTCATCGGCACTATATAGCAGTCTTGTGACTTCTATTAGTTCCTTATAAAGCTTGTAGGAGGAGTTTTTATACTGCATTGAACTGTCCTATCAGGATGCAGGACCCCTGACCCTCTGTCTGGACAGTGCTGATGGGCCCTGTGCTGATCACATGCATTCTCCCAAGAATAAAAAAAAACGTTCTAGCAATACACACCAAACTGAGCATGTGCAGCCTGACACCAAAGGCTCAGTCTTCTGCGGACAAGTTCTGGAATCGGTGGAAAAAGGGGAGGATCAGAGAAGACAGGATCAAACAGTCTCAATACACAATGCAGATGATTAACCCCTTAGGTTCCACGGTAAGTATAACAAGCATGCTTTACTGCATATACAAGCTGATTTTACTCATGTGGGTTTAGTAGCACTTTAACACAGCAGCATTTGTTTGTCTGAGTGCCGCCTGTAAAAAAAGTTTGACTTCATATTGAACCTGCCAGAAGCTCTGTCATTTTTCCACTTCTTTCAGTAGGGTGACAATGCTGTTAGTTCTGCTGAGAAATTGCAGAAGAACTTTTAGATGGACTTATGCAAGCAACAAACAAATTAAAGCCACTAGCTAAGCTAACACTTTGTAAGCAGTTACAGTGACAGATTCATTTTTTCTTTTGGAACAAAGGGTTATATCATGGGAATACAAGCTGACCATTGGAAGACCCGCTGTCTTAATGGTTTGTCCCAACAGCTTGGCCTTTTAAGCCCCCATTAACACCGGTGCGACTTGTCATGCAATTTGACAGTCTCAAATCAAATGACAAGCCTCGCCTCATTGCCGGAAATGGAAGCGTTCATTTCGCAAAGGTTCCTGCACTACGTTTTACCGATTTCATTGTGACTTGCATAAACGTCTGTTAAATGATGTTGCAAGCTTTGCATTTACATAAGGGCTCACTAAATATCAATATCCAGGAGAATGGGTATAAATTTAAAATGAGATGGTATAGAACCCCTGAGGTAATTCACAAATTCATGCCTTCAATTTCAGAGAAGTGCTGGAGATGTGGGACTGACAAGGGAACATTCCTACATATCTGGTGGCATTGCCCCCTGATTCAGCCTTATTGGCTGATGGTGCATGACACAATCCTGAAGATAACCTCGACCCAAATAGAATTCTCACCGGAGCAATTCCTTCTGCACCTTTCCAAACTCCCCAAAAAGTCATACTTTAAATCATTGCCTATGCATATGGTCAAGGTGGGGCGAATGTGTGTACCGAAACAGTGGAGGTCGATATCTATACCCTCTTTGAAGGAATGGGTCAATTGTTTGAACCACATAAAAACCATAGAGGAGTTGATTCACAAAGCCCAAGACAATCTTATCCACTTCTCCAATACATGGGCACCATGGCGCGATTATAAACAATCCCAAGGGTATAGGACTTTAATGTAAACAAGGGACTAATCGGTCCCCCACTGAACAACCAACCTGGGTTAGCCAGGATACTAGACCCTGTGGAAGGGAGGTTGGCAATAGGTGGAGAGGGTTGTTGGTGGTGTCCCCACCCCCTCCCCATTCTAATTCCCTCCCCTTCCTCTTCCTCTCCCCTTCTTTTTTTTTTCTCTCTTTCTTCCTCTCTCTTTTTCTTCTCTTTTTTTTGCCCGGCCTTGCCGTAATCTCTGTATGTCAGGGCAATCATATGAAGTCGGGGTATGTCATTCATAAAGTGGAGACCGAGAAATTCACATTGTCTCATGTTACAAGATGCTGTATTATGTATTTTGGTTAGATGTGTGATCTGCAGGGCCACTGATAGGGCAGTACAACCAGCCCTGTTGTACCGGACCCGCCCCCCATCAGCTGCACAGAGGGGCCCAGCCATCATTAGAGTTCATTACTACAATTAAAAAAAAAATGTTTTTAAAATCCTCTCCCTCTTCTACTTGATTACAGAGGGGAGTCATATCATTTTCCTGGGCCCCATCAGGTCAACAGAGGGGCTCAGGAGGGGAGTGCAGTGGAGGGACTATTTTTTTTATTTTCGGGCACATGAACATCATGCCGCCCCACTATTTTATTAGTTTCGGCCGACGGAGCGATTTGGAGAAGCTTTGTTCCCGGCTGCAGTCCTAAGGAGATATGAAGAAGTGAGCGGCTGACAGGGAGCAGAAGGAGATCGTGGCTGCAATGGACACAGTGAGTGGGTAATAGAGCTTAGAATACTCACTGTGTCCTACTATCTCACAGGAGGTTATCAGCATTAAAAGTATCATCACAGGGAGCACAGTAAGCAGGGGCTCTATCATGGCTCTGTGTCACAGTGCTGTTGGGTGCTGACTTTGTTATGGCTGTGCCGTGTTACAGTCTGTTACATACAGTACAGCCAACAAAGTCAGCACCCAAAAGCACCGTGACACAGAGCCTTGATAGAGCCATGATAGAGCCTTGATAGAGCCCCTGCTTACTGTGCTCCCTGTGATGATAATCATAATGCTGATGATCATAAGACAGCGAGATGATACTTTTACACTTAATTTGGGGGAGCAGTAAACTTGCAGTGGAGCTGCATTTTTACTGCCCCCCAAACCAATCCCCTTTAACTACTTCCTGTCCAGTGACGTAGCAGTACATCACTGGATTGGAAGGATGATATCCTGGTCAGCACTACAGCAATGATCAAGATATCATTTTTTAGCCCCAGCACAAAAGTAAAAGTAATCCTAGTAGGGAAGCCACTGGATTGCTTTTTTATGTTGTTCATCCCTTGTGAAAACAAAAAAACAGAAAAAAAATGTAAGGATTCAGTGTAAGATTTTTTTTTATAAGTAATAAAATACAGTTTAAAAGAAATTAAAACTGCCCTCGCTCCTTCGTGCTTATTAATTGCAAACACATCTGTTGGCTCCACACACACATACGGCTAAATGGCAACAAACCTGTATTTCGTTTCAAGTCGGGGCCAGGGGTGGGGTCAAGGGTGTGGTTAAAAGGGGCCCCATCAGGTAGGCTGTACGGGGCCCCATGATTTCTAACAGCAGCCCTGGTGATCTGTCTTTACGCTCTCCACCTATTGGAATGTTCTGATGGTGTACCAGGAACATAACTGTATGTACATTTCTGTGTGGATCTTTTTGTATGCTCCAAAAAAACAAATAAAATGTTCATGGTTAAAAAAATTATGTTGCAAGCTGCAATGAAATTGGCAGGTGTGGTTTGTGGTTTTCAAATCACGTTGAAGCAGCACGACTTCAAAGCCACACCGGTGTGAACCAGGGTTCAAAGAACCTTTTAAACAACAAGAGCTTTACGTTTCAGACCATAGGCCTGAATGATCAACTGCAAAACAATGTCCTGATTTAAATGAAAGGGCCACACCACCTTTGGCAAGAAGGATGGAATAGAAAGCAACACCACCTTGTCGTGGTGAAGAATTAGGTATGGTTCCCTACATGAAAGGGCTGCCAATTCTGACACTCTTCTAGGCGACAAGTGCTGAAATATGAGCGCCAAAGTGAAATCACAGTGAAAATGTGTATATTCAAACAAACAATAAGTGCAATCAGTCCAAAAACATATAAAATAATGATAAAATGAAGAACAATGTAGAACAGTCCACAGTCCAAAAGTGCTGGTGCTATATGTAAACGCATAAATCAATCCATAATCTTCAATAAGTGACTTGTGCTTAAAAGTGCTCAAAGAAAGTGCTCAAGTATCGTTCCAGGTGCAGCGTGACAAACTTGTGCCAGACCCCCTTTGTGTCCCCACTCACCGAAAAGTGTTGACCTACTACTTTTCAGTCAGAGGTCACACAGGCTTATGTCAGTGGGGAGAGACTGGAATGGAACAACAGGATGCCCAGACCTCTGGAATAAACACTGAATCTTCATACAGAGAGGTGAATTCTGGGTGGCTCAAATAAACAGAGAACAACCTCATGTGCAGACTATTAACCAAAGTCACTTTATTGCGCCATAAAAATGTACTGAAATATGAATGGTCATAGGCAATCCGGAGGTTGGTGCAGGCAGAAATCAGCAGAGTCAGGCAGGCCAGGTCGCAGGAACAGAGAATCAGAATACAGGTCACTCAGGAACACACACCAAATGCTGTAGATCAGACAGCACTTGCTACAGGGTGCACTCTGATCAAATAGAGCCGTTTGGCGCAGTTTCCTGCATGTGTGCGCGCACGGGAGCGCGCGAACGCGCAAAAGCGCTGAAAAAGCACTTCTAACACTTAGAAACCTCTGAGGAGGAACCCTCCGTAATTCCAGCTGTAACCGCGGGACACTGTTGAGGTGACCCACTTGTCCTGAACCACTGTTCTCCAAATGTCCACAAAGTGCAGCAGCCTATCCCACCCGATAGAGAGGGGGGGGTCCCCTGAAAAGGACAGCTTGGTGCCGGGTTTAGAAGAGTTTTGGATCCAGGGTTTTTTCTGGCCCTGACCCTGTGGCTTGCCCCTGGCTCTAGTGCCCTGTTGGAGGTGGAACAGCCTTGGCACTGAGACACTTGAGGAAGCAGTCCCTGAGGTTTTAAACAAGGGACACTTGGTCTTTCTCTTCACAGGAAGTAGAGAGCTCTTCCCTCTGGAAATCTTTTGGATATATTTGTCCAAATCATCACCAAACAATTGTTCCCCATGAAAGGGGAACCCTGCCAATAACTTCTTGCAAGGAAGCTCAGCTGACCAGTTTTTAAGCCATAGAAGTCTGCGCATGTGCACAGACAAGAGAGCCATACGAGAGACTTGCTGTATAGAATCATTTAAAGCATTTTCATCAAAACACAGCGCTCGAGGAATATCTGCCCTGTTTTCAGCAAGATCATCCCCTGGTTAGGCCTGTCAGGTTGTCTGACCTGATCCTTTATGGAGTGGGAGATTCCAATTGCTGCGACAGCTGGCTGAATAGCTGAACTGGACAAAGAAAAGGAAGCCTTTAATAATGACTCCAGTTTCTTGTCAATGGGGTCTTTCAAGCCCTGTGCGTTATCAACTGGGCAAGTTAAGTTGTTGTTTAATGAAGAGACTGTCGCATCTACGGCTGCCATGCTCCATTCCTTAACAAAAGTTTCCCCCATGGGATATAAAAGGGAAAACCTCTTAGGAGGAACAAAAATCCTATCAGGATGTTCCCAATGAGCATACACGCCTGTTCCAACAGCGGGTGCAAGGGGAAAGCCTGTGCAGCCTGAGGAGGCTTTAGGGACCCCAAAGAGTACAAGGGAGGCTTATAAGCCTCTACAGGAGGTAACTTAAAGGCAGAACGAACCATCTCAGTGAGAGTCTGGATCAAAAGCCTCTGACTGAGAGGCTGATACCAACTGGACATCTTCTGGTCCAGATTCCTCAGAAGCAGACTCATCTGCCGGGCCATCTCCTAAGTCCTAAGCATCTAGCTCTTCCCCTTCCTCAACCCATTCCTGCTGCAAATTAGGAGGCTCCAGTGAGGGGGATCTGTCATGCTTCTTGCCACCCTGCGGGATAGAGGCAATTATGCCAGCAATTCTGTACTCTAACCCGGCTAGGGCTGAGGACAGTTCATCCCTGGTGATAAAGGGTGAAGCAGTAGCGTTGACTGTAGGCACAATAGCAGACAGGCACAGCAACTCACATTTCCCGGCAGCCACTGGTCTTTCAGGGGATACGACACAAGAGTTTCAACTAGGCTCCTCAGGAGCTACTGACAACATAGGTGTGCCCTTCCCTGTAGTGTTATTCCTGCTCCTCTTTTTTGAAGACATTTGTAAGCCACAAAAAGGGAGTACCTGGGTTTAGTATTTACATACCCCAGAAGGGAGATGCTTTAACCTCCCTGGCGGTATTCCCGAGTGTGGCTCGGGGTGGATTTTCAGTACCAAAAGCGGTAACCCCGAGCCACACTCGGGCTTGCATCGCTGGATCGAGGCAATGTTACTCACCTTGTCCCCTGGATCCAGCGATGTCCTCCCGCGGTGTCAGCGTGTCTGTCCGCTGGCAGATGACTCCTGTGTGCCGGGCTCCGTTCCCTGCGAGCATCGCGTCGCACGGGGACGGAGACCGGCGGGAAATTCAAAAAGTGAAACACACACTATACATACAGTACACTGTAATCTTATAGATTACATTACTGTATGAAAACATTTCACATCCCCTTTGTCCCTAGTGGTTTGCCCAGAGCCCTGCATGCACTTTTATATAATAAATGTCATTCTTTCTGCCTGGAAACATGACAATGTCCATAGCAACCAAAAAGTGTCCCTTTACGTCAAAAGTGGTTTTTGATCAGCTAGAAAACACCGATAGTAAATAAGAATCATTTGCAGAATTGAGTGATACTGATTTTTGGGGAAATTTATCATCAGAAACTGAAAGTGACGACAGCGACAATTCTGCAACTGAGCAAATTTCAGTGTTTTTGGTTTGATTACATTATTGAATAAATTGTATTACTATTATATTATTATTTTTGATAATTATTTTTAGTTATTTATTATATTATAATTTATGATTTCATTTTTCAAACTTTTTCATACCCGGGATGTCTACTAGACTCTTGTTTGGACAGATCTAAGTGATTTATTGCTAAGAATTACAGGCCTGCAATATAAGGCGCCAAATTTTCATGCAAAATAATTGTACCGCTTTCAGCAATAAATTCCAGACTCAGTCATACCGCCAGGGAGGTTAATAGGGCTCACCAAGCCCCTATGCAACAATCCTGCTAAGCACCTTAGCCTGCCAAGCAACACCTGGTGACTCACGTGACCCGGGTAAGGATAAATCAACTGCTGCAAATGCTTGGTTCAGAGCCTGCTCTGTGTCCCACAGCTATCCCCTGGAAGCACAACATGCTTGGTATACACAGCTTAAATAAGCTGGCTGTGGGCCAGGACATTTTGTGCGTGTGGTCCCAGCGAACGGGCGTGGCAGTATTTGCCAATGACACGGATCTTCACAAGCCCAGATTTAGGCAACCACATATACACAGCTCCGTGTTCGCACAATGCCTGCACTGATGCTGCGTGCATCATGGTCGCCAACAAACTTGCAAGCATCATGCAATTGCACGTTCAACAAACTTCACATTCGCCATGGCGATTTAAGATGTACAATAGCGCACCCTCATGCATGGGCATCCATTAAGGTAAAAAACACCAAGGCAACAAGACAAAAAAGGTACTCTGCAAACACCCACAGCTATCCCAAAACTCCCCCTGTCGTCACCACACACAGGTGTCCAGCCTCTGGCTAGTTTGACTGATTGTTACAATCACTGGGGCACCCCACAATAAGTAAACAAGGGGGCTTTCATTTACCTGTCCAGGGTAGCCTTAGAAACTAAGAGCCCAATTTTTCACCCATCACTGTGGGTTCCTGTCACTTGAGGACCTTCCTGTATGGGTGGGGTTATATAGGGGATCATTTCCTGTCTAAGACTTTGTCTACCAGTGTCCATTCATGTGATGATGAAGTATAACCCCAGTAGGTAATGAATATTAGCCTAACTCTGTGTCCCGCGATGTATGAAAGAGAAAACATATTTAATGACAGGATCAATAGGTAATACAACTATAATATGATACTGTAAAAAAAGTGCTGTGTTAATGCGATTGTCAGACCATGTAATATATGTAATTTTCTTTGTCCATAGTACCACCCTTGAAGGAGCCGCTGGTGATTGGGTTGCCCACTCCTGCACAGCCAGGCAACAAGTATTCTCCACACTTTCTCCAGACACAAGGATTAGTCTTTGAGGTTGGTTTTTATGTTTTATTAAGGGTGATAACTTGGAGGCAGAATAGGAATTATGGGATGCCCATCTTGATAGCAACAAACCAGGGACAACTTCCTCCCTATGCAAAAATCTGATTTGTCTCCTCTTCTTCTCCATGTACAATTCCAGATTGATCTCACTCCCAACTGCTGACAGTCTCTATCAGAAAAGCAAAAGCCCCATAAGGACTAGGAACTATCAGTCCCTTTGCAAAATACCACAAAATGCTGTAGGTTGCATACAGGAGTGACTCCAATTCCACCGTACACACTGATCCCAGTTCTATTGACTGCACCACCTGGCGCTCCTGGCTGCTACTGAAGATCTCCCAGGGTAAACTAAAAGCAAGAATTAAACCCACTGTCTTCCATAAAGGCTTGCTAATTGTGACAGTCTTTCCCCTTTGCAAGTTCCTGAACGTGCTGATGTACTCACACTGTCTTCCTTGTTCTTGCTGCCTCTTAGGTAAGATACCTTTTAAATCATGATGCTGTCATGATCCTCCCAAGCCATCCCCAGCCTGAGGCAGAGCCCCCCAGGAAGGGTTCTCCTCAGCATTCCATCTTCCACCCGACTCCCTACCAGCATGACTCATCCATTTTTAAGGGTTGGCTTAGCAACCGTACCATGCCCACTGCCTGGGGATTGGCCAAACTCCCATAAGTATGCAGATCAACCCTCCTGGCCTCCACCCTCCAGTTTCCAAAAGATTCTCCAACCTTCCAGAACCAAGGGGATGCACCAGAGACCTGCCTGTATGAGTCACCCAGACCTGAACTGCAGTAAACGTTTGACCCAGATTCAGAGACTCATTTTACCATGAGCCAAAATATAAATTTGCCTGCACTCACACTAGTAGCACACTGCAGGGTGCTAAAAACTTCCTGTGAACAAACTACTTATCACACAATCCCACTGATACAATGGAGTAGAAACTACAATGAAGAAACAAAATATCTCACAATCCCTGGGTCTCTCAGTCTGGTGCTCTGCAGGTGAGAGCTAAACAGTAATTAGACCTGACACAGACACAAACTGGTACAGACACAATTAACACAGCGGTCGCCGTGAAGTGTTTCATCACACTAGCAATCCCAAGATTGTGCAACACAGAGGAAATGGTGCAACATGGATTGAATGCTGTGTGATCCATAAAAAAAGAGAGACTGTCCTTTTGGAGAATAAGAGAAGCAAGCTGAATGAATACATGGATACATGGAGAATACATCAGCCATGACACTAAAAACTGCAGCCACAACATGTGAGCTCAAAGGGAAACCTGGTTAAAGCAACAAAAACACTTGAAAGTGTACAATGTCTTTAACCACTTATACTGCAGCAAGTTGGCTCGGCTTCGCAAATCACCGTAGGTGTAAGTCGGTCCATGCATGTGACATAGCACGCCTCCACTGCGTGCCATGGGAGCACGCCCACGGGTCCAGCGGGCTCGGTGTCCGCCAGCGACCCGCAATCACAGTATAGAGGCAGAACGCTGATCTGCCTATGCAAACAAGGCGGATCTCCGTTCTAACAGGGGACAGCTCAGAGATTTGCTGTTCCCCGATCTCTGTCATGTCCCTGGCAGCCCATCCCCCCTACAGTTAGAACACACCCAGGGAACACAGTTAACCCCTTGATTGCCCCCTGCAGGTTAACCCCTTCACTGTCAGTGTCATTTATACATTGATTACTGCATTTTTATAGCACTGATCAATATAATAATGTCGCTGGTCCCCAAAAAGCGTCATTTGGGGTCAGATTTGTCCGCCGCAATGTCACAGTCCCACGAAAAATCGCAGATCACTGCCATTACTAGTATAAAGAATTTAAAAAAAAAAGTCCCTAAATCTATCTTATAGTTTGTAAACGCGATAACTTTTGCGCAAACCAATCAATATATGCCTATTGCAATTTTTTTACCAAAAATATGTAGAAGAATATATATTGGCCTAAACTGATGAATAAATTAGTTTTTTATATATTTTTTGGATATAGATTATAGCAAAAAGTAAAAAAAAAAATGTTTTTTTCTTTTTCAAAATTGTCACTATTTTTTTGTTTATAGGACAAAAATAAAAAGTGCAGAGGTGATCAAATACCACCAAAAGAAAGCTCTATTTGTAGGGAAAAAAAGATGTCAATTTTGTTTTGATACATCGTTGCACGACCGCGCAATTGTCAGTTAGAATGCCATATCGCAAAAAATGGCCTGGTCAGGAAGGGGGTAAATGTGGTTAAAGGGTAAGTTTATCTTTGCAGAAAAATCTGTAAGGTAAACTTACACTGGACCCCCTCCTTATCCCCCTCAGTCCCGCTGAACAGGAGCGCGGCAATCACCCGCTAGGAGACATCGGGTCGCCACCTCACCGGTCCGGGGCTTAGAAATCCCCTCAGCTTAATCTACTAAACGTACCATGCAAGGAGGTACGTTTAGGAGCATTCTAATTTCAATCAAAACCCACGTGGCCGCACCGCAGGCAAAGAGGAGTCATGGGGATTTCAAATCCCTGGACTGGTAAAGTGGCGATACGATGTGTCAGTGCGGGGGATCGCCGGACTCCAGGTTAGCGGGACCAGGTGTGATGAGGAGGGGGTCCAGTGTAAGTTCACTTTACAGATTTTCTATAAAGGTAAACTTACACTTTAAAGTGATTGTAAAGGCAGAAGTTTTATTTTATCTTAATGCATTCTATGCATTAAGATAAAAAGCCTTCTGTGTGTAGCAACGCCCCTAATACTTACCTGAGACCTCTCTCTCTCTTGGCCATCCAGGACTCCCTTCCCTATTGGCTGAGACAGCAGTGCAGCGCCATTGGCTCCCGCTGCTGTCAATCAAAGTCAGTCAGGGGCGGGCCACAGCTACATGGATACATGGAGCTGCAGCTTGCCCCGGGTGTCCCCATAGCAAGCTGCTTGCTGTGGGGGCACTCATCAGGAGGGAAGGGCTAGGAGAGCCGAAGAGGGAGGATCCGGGCCACTCTGTGCAAATCCACTGCACAGAGCAAGTACGTACAACTTGTTTGTTATTTTTTTACAAAAAAAGAGACTTTACAATCACTTTAAGAGTACTTTTTTTTTTATTGCATTAGATACAAAATATGCCTTTTCTTATATAAGATTCTTACCTTTCTCCTTGTAAACTTCTATGGAGAAAGCGTTGGTTAACCCCTTGATATAAAATGGTTACTTTTTCATAAAATGTATATGTCAGTGGTTCTCAACTCTGGTCCTCAGGACCCACCAACAGGCCAGATTTTAAGTATTACCTTGGGGAGATGCAGACTAGAATACTGAAATCACTGAGCAGCAAATTTATCACCTGTGATGCATTCCAGTTATCCTGCAAACCTGGCCTGTTAGTGGGTCCCGAGGACAGGAGTTGAGAACCACTGGTATATGTGATTGTGAGTAAATAGATGTCACCATCATAATTAGAATTGACTCTGTATTAGTTAAATGAGTGATTCTCCAGGATGATTATATCCCATTCCTTGAGAAGGTGTGAGTTTCTTCACATGAAATGGTCATTGGCTGATTTTAGATGCTTTTAAACTTAGCTAAACTGTTAATATAAGAAGAATTGGAAGCTGAGCCTGTTCCAAATATTTCTCCATGGAAAAAAAAACAAAAGACAGCACAACAGTTAATATAGCCATAACTGAACATGATAATAATAATGATTACTATATACAAACTTCATTATATCCCACTCCAGCTTTATAATGTCAAATTTGATTCAGAGCAGAGAACACAATGTCTAACCTTGCAAACAGCAGCTGTAGACGGCTTCACAGAAAAATCACTTTCCAGCTGGGAAGAGGCTGTTCTTTCTCCATTCGCAGAATCCACACTGAAGTACACAAAGTTTCCTAAAAATAATAACCCTCGGTTATAAAATGGAATATTTTCATTATGCCGTACATAAGCTGTAATAATAGGATGCAGAAATTTGGTGTTATGTAACAATGATTGCAAACCATTCTGCAGCACAATTGTCTGCGTATTCTATTGTACAGTCAAAAAAAAAAAAAAAAAGAAAAACAAACAGTAAGGAAAGGATTGTACAGTGGGGATCGAAAGTTTGGGCACCCCAGGTAAACATTTGTATTAATGTGCATAAAGAAGCCAAGGAATGATGGAAAAATCTCCAAAAGGCATCAAATTACAGATTAGACATTCTTATAATATGTCAACAAAAGTTAGATTTTAGTAGTAATGGTTTGGGCAATATAACGACACAATGTATGTCAGCACCTCATCCCTTTTATGTTAAATTTACAAAAGAGGAAGCTAGGGAATCAGGAGGAATTGCTATTGGGATTATGACGGTGCTTTTGATTCAATTAAATTTTTTTTTTTTTTTGGATTTTTATGGATAGTATTAAAAAATATGATTTTATTAAGTCGTCAGTTGTGAATTGAATCAAAAGCACCGTCATAATCCCAATAGCAATTCCTCCTGGTTCCCTAGCTTCCTCTTTTGTAAAAGGTAGATTTTATTTCCATCATTTACACTTTCAAAATAACAGAAAACAAAAAAATGGTGTCTGCAAAAGTTTGGGCACCCTGCAGAGTTAATATCTTGTACTGCCCCCTTTGGCTTTTTCGACTTCAATTTCTCTCCTACCGAAGATGTTTACCTATTACTAGGATTTGTGCGGAGCTTTAGGTGCCCCCTAATGTAGTTCTCCGATTTTTGACTTCCAAAACGGTACCGGAAGTGTTAGAGGACTGGAGTTGTATTAACTTTTAGATACCTATCTGGAATTTTCTCGTCACCCACTGTCTGTCGGGTCTTTAGAGTTTCTTGACCTTCTGAAAACATTCCTTCTTACCCGTTTCTATGGAGTTTGTTCTTAACTTTCTGAGAACCGACCGAGGTTTTTCGCAAATGTTCGACACTATGAACGGTTTCCCCCGTCATGTTCTATAATTGAGACGTCCCACGGGTTTGAAAACGTCTGTGGTAAAAAAACAAAAGACAATAAAACTTTCACATTTACTACCTTTATTTTAGATGGAAAATGTTTTCTCCTTCGATCCCTTGGTCCTCCTTAACGATAACCCTAATAC